>JAVTVY010019057.1:0-82704 GCA_036873755.1 Hanleya hanleyi
ATTAAATTTTCTTTCAAAGTAATTTTTCTTGGAAAGCCGGATGGTATGATTTAATTTATTTCTGTAGATTCTGTATTGTATATGACAAGATTCATTCTGGCTAGAAAGGTACTGTCGATATAATTTATTTTTTTCATGAATAGAGTTAAGTATACCTCCAGTTATCCACGGTTTGATGATACGCTTAGAAGATCTTTTCAGAGTAGTCATCGGAAAACAGTCATTATACGCCAGATTAAACTCAGTGACAAATTGCCCGAGAGCGGTGTTGGCATCATGATCTTCCCGAAAAACAGTATCCCAACTAGCAGCATTCAGTCGTTGAGTAAATTCATCTTTTTTTTCAGGAGTGACTCGGTGGTACGATATCGTAGTGTCGGGTGGTTTGAATCCTAACAGTGGTTGTTTAAGTATATGAAAAATTGGAAAATGATCAGTAATATCGGTTAGAAGAATACCAGATAAAAGGTTGTCTTCGTGAAAATTGACGAATATGTTATCTATCAGTGTTGCGGAATGAGATTTTACTCTAGTTGGCTTTGTTATTTGCGGAAAGAAATAGTGCGATTTCATAATTTCAAGAAAGTCTTTAGATGGGCCATGGGTGTCAGTTTTGATATTAAAGTCTCCCATCAAAATACACTTTTTCCTTTCGATGTCAGATTTTTCAAGAATGGAGGATAAATGACGGTTAAATGTGTCAACATTTTTCCCAGGAGGACGATAGAATATACCAATTATGTATTTAATATTGTTAAAATCCACTTCTAGGAAGAGTGATTCGAATTCACCATCAGCGCCTAAAGCTGCCTTACACATCACTGCATGGTGTAAAACGATACAATGCCGAAAGTCAAGGTTATTTACCAGAATGATAATCTCAATGCTATTCACCGGAATCTCAATGCTATTCACCAGAATCTCAATGCTATTCACCGGAATCTCAATGCTATTCACCGGAATCTCAATGCTATTCACCAGAATATCAATGCAATTCACACGAATCTCAATACAATTCAACGGAACTTCTATAATTCATTGGGATTTTGACAGAGCAACCCAATGCAATTTCCTGTAATCTCAGAATAACAATAATGTCCTTGCAAAGATAAGTTGCTATAAAAATACAAGCAATATAAGAAAACAGAAATAGACTAAACTTCACTACTTCATGTACACATGTATATTTAATGCAGTATTAAAATAGTACGGTACACAGTACTTTAACGTCTCACCAGGCTTGGTTTATACCATTTTCTCATGGTGAGAATACTCATTCTTCCAGGTTACATGAAATTCCGAAAACACAGAGCAGCCCACAATGTCAGAATAGCTACTGTACTGGCTGGGCCTCAAGTAACATAAGTAGCTACAATGTAAGAAAATGTGGGAGAGGGAGGGAATTGGCTTATTGTCACACTCAAGTTTGTTTCAGTCATATGGTGACAGTCAGTTTGGTTGGTGGAGGAAGCCGGAGCGCCCGGAGAGAACCACCGCCCTTCCGCAAGTAACTGACAGACTTTCACACATGTAAGAGAATGATTCCTTATGTACAGGACAGTTGGTTATGAAGATGGTCTCTGAGGAACTATCTAACAAACAGCTGACCAGTGACCACCCACAGCTCAGCTCACCCACATAATGTATCATCAAACCATCTGGTATCACACATGTATGCAAACAGATCAAACCTCCAATGAGCTGTCATCCAAGCAATACCCTAGTCAATTCTAACAGCAAGGGTAGTCCATTCTACTGGCAGGTCATTCAATTACATATGCTTAGCAGCTCAAGATTAGATTGAGGGCCCCACAATCAGTAGAAATTGATACATAAATGTACACCGTGGAATTAATTAGTTGCTTGAATTTAACTAAATAATGATACCTGCAATTTACAGATACAGGATCTGAAATAATCATATGCAAATTGTCCAGTCATTTCTTGTCACCTTATCAGACACAATGCTTCAACATAGACAGGATGGGTTCGACAGGATAAGCAACTAGGATCAGACAAAGCCAAATGTTCATTAGACATGTTTGATGTCTATTTCAGACCCTGTATACATGTATTATGGAAGATTCCCCAGTAGAGAGAGGTGGATACAGTAGATACATGTACAATTCTCCATCCAATCACATGTATGTTCACATTAATTATTACGATACTTCCTAACTTGCACCTGTAATACACTAATTAATTCGGGAATACTTCCCAGGCAGTCAAATGTTAACAGCAAACATTTCCATATTATATTTTATTTCTTAACACCACTCCACAGTTTGAACTTAGTCACCAACTGTAAGAGGATTATTTTAAAACAGCTTATCAATATTACGCCCACCGTGTATAAAAACGATTATTGATTAGTTGGAGTTAACACGCTGTAGCAATGTCTAAAGTCACACATACAGTGTATGTGTACCAGTATTGCATACTAATATATGGTACATACATTGCATTAGAGTGGTGATATTTGAGAGAGGAAGGAAACTAATAAGAGCTATATAAATGTAAATGTATACATGAATTATGTGATTATGATAATGAATGAAGAACAAGAATACCACATGATCATCAAACATAAATTTTTAGACCACAAAACTAATTAGCTTGATATCTCAATTAAGTTACACAAATTATATCCAAGGTAACTTATATTGGTTACAAATACATAATGTATGACTGTGCACTAATGCATACATGTACATACCAAGATAGATTTCTACTTGTGTACTAAGAATGGAGACTGAGAGGGGAACTATCTCCAGTATGTCATCCTTCAGAGCACAGGCTGGCTGCTGCTGAGTCACTCCACTCATATGTTACCTATGTTACCTACATATAATATATATAACTATTTGACTGACATCACAGGTACTACAGGTGAACCTGATAGTATACATCAGGGGTTATTCTAGCCCAAAATCTTTCATCTACTCAATTTGAGAATTTCACAAAACTCAATAATCTGAAAAACTCAATATTTCCATGGTTTTCATAGTTTCGGCTCAGAAACTCAATTATGCAAACATTTTCATAGGGATAACTGAAAACAAATTTCAAACCTACAGTTGAAAATTACACATCCATTATACACGTCCGCCTTCATTTCAAGCCTGCGAATAATTTTTTCACAGGTGACCGACACTTTGACAGGCATCAATAACTTAGTACCTAACATTTGGAATGTGCTGCTCTGACAAAGATAGTATCTGGCTTCGGCGGCCTACTTCGTACTCAATACTACAAAAGGTAGCTGTTTTTTTTCCAGGAATAGTTGTTTATAATTGTTAGCTAACATGAAATAAATATGACTGCATGATTAACTTTGTCGAATTTCTGTATGCAAGATGTAGCTTTTGGCTGAGAAAAAAAACATCGAAATTGCTTTTCAACAACTTTTTTTTTCAAGGATATCTGCAGCCTTATAGGCCTATAGCTGACATTTAGTTATGTAAAATATATGGGCACCCTCATAATGAATACACAAGATATGATACCTTCAATATTTCCTGAAAGAAAAAAAAACAATACGTCTATCAAGTATTCTGTTTGAAAATTCAATCAAATGATACTATGCCTTTCAGTTATACTTGAAGGAGAATCAACAACCCAAGATTGTTGATTTTATGACCTTGAAAATGGTAATGTTTCATTGAGAGGAGATCGTCAGATGCATTTCGTTGTTGTTGTTGTTGCAAAGCCCGGGCCAGTCAATTTCCGTGTCTAATTTCTTTGCCCATGGTTTTGCAGTTCATTAGTCATTGCATTCTTATATTTTGTACATTAATGTCGATAGTGCACAAGTTTTATTCTGTTTCGAGTGGTAGCTAGCTGTAAAATATCAGATCAACATCGTTTGCAGCAACTGATGATGTCCGTAATACTGCGAAGATGGCATTTGGCAATCTTCGTAACGCTGTATTTCATTGGATGATAATGAAGTGCCTGTCCAATGAAAAAGCCCGATACTGCCCAACACTCTCCTATCAAAGGTTCTCCTATGTACCATTCGTTCAAATTGTCAGTATCACCTTTGTGCGGAGAGTTACAGTTCGCCAGTAAACAACAACAACGACAACAGACGTCGGATCGCGAACTCGGACAAGATTCAAGGATTAAAATAAGTTTATTTAGATACAACTAGACAATGATATGGGCGAGGAAATATCAGTAAAACTCAATTTTTTATCGCGCGCAAGCGCTCAATATAGAAAAATAAGAGAAACTGAATTTGTCGACAGAAAACTCAATTTACAAAAATCCTCTAAAACTCAATTTTCAAAATTTCTCATCGGGATTACCACGATGAGAAATCGGCAAGAAAAACCCCTGTACATGTAGTTCATGTTACTCCATCACAGATCAAACACCACCCTGTCACCCCTCTCTCAACAGCTCATGATGGCATCACCCACAAAATGGACATGTTTTTACGGCAACCAAGGTAGTATTTAAGACTTACATACCAACCAGTATCTCAGCTGAGATTGAGAAAATAAAGCCTTACTTACTTACTTACATGTACTTAGTAAAACGAAATCTACACATCCAAAATAAAGCAGACGCTATATTGATCATGAAGGTGTTAACTATAGTTCTGTAATCAAATTATTTGATATGCACATGTATACTTGCAGATTGAAGGGTCCTTTAATTTAGCCGGAATAAATATCATCCATCAGACAATCTTCCTCTCATTGAACTGGTAGCAAAGGGGGGTTTCTTTATAATTTAACAAAATGACAGACCGGGAAGTGAGGCAGGATTTAGGGCTCTGCCTACTTGAACACTCAAATTTGAGGTCGATAAGTTGAATCTTTTTGAAAATATTTATCGGAAAACAAAGTGTCTACAGAATTACGGAATAAATGGATGCTCAGTATGATTCCAGTGGGAAACAAAATGACATGTACATGCAGAAATACAGTGTAGTCTGGCAATTCAAGAAAGTTCCTGTTCACAAGTGAGCCATGTCAGTTACAAGGTAACAGTAGCCACAGATGACCTGTTCACAGACAAACATGGCCCTATTGTTTCTAATATAAACCACATCCTCTCTAATATAATAATTGAAAAAGCCATTCCTAATCTTTATCAAATATTAGCATGTGATCGTCAGCTGTTTGTAGACAATGGCTAACATTATACAATGTACATGTACACTGCAGCTCCAGCCAGCTGATCAGCTTCAACTGCTCTCTGAACAAATCTTGATGTGAAAATTGTTTAAAGGTTATACCAAATGACTCTATACTACTTTGCATTAAAACATACCCGGTAGTGTTCCAAACAACAAATTAGTATTTTTTTCTTGAATAATGTCGTCGAAGTGGGTTTTAGGACACGAATAGCACACATGTGGGAGAAAACGTATTGGAGCCATGACCTCCGGTGCATGACGTCACAACCTGATTACGATTGCGCCGTAAACGTCATAGTCTATGACGTCAGGCGCTGTTACGAAAGATTCACCCAACTGTGGGAGTTCTAGCGTGATGTCGCTGACATTTTGACGTCACAACAGGCATTTGGCCGAGATCGTAATCAGGTTGTGACGTCACAGGTCAAGCGATCACAGCTTTTGCCGTTTTGAAAGGGGCGTGAAATTGTCGCACTTTACTGCTGCTATTTCCAACCTTGGGCAGTTTGAAAACATACAAAAATGTAAAACAAGTCTATATAATCACCTCTACAACAATTTAGCACAAAAAAGTAGCAGATTTTGAGACCATTTTGTATAACCTTTAACAAAATTTTACATTTTCTTGCTAGTCCTTCAAGAATCTGACCTAGAGACAATCTTGACAGTGTGCAGACTGGCTGTTATATTCTTCAGAATACCCTGAAAACAGGAAGCTATCCATCAGAAGTGGAGCCCCTCCAGTGCATACATGTTAAGAGAACAATAAGCACTGATACATCTTCCCCAATGGAGTTGTCAGGCAATCCCAGAAGCAGAGAACAGACAAACACACTTAAACGCCACACTCCAACATGTCACTTACATTAACCAGTTATTTGTGTGATTGTCAGAATGTTGTTTATAAGAAAGCTTTAACATGTACTGTGCTATTAATAATTTACATATACCCTTAACTAACTTTAGTGGTGAGAGTATTATTTCCAGTCTGTGTCTGTCAAAATGAATTCCAGAAGCTACTTTCTAGCATATATCTATCTCACAAAGTATGAATATCAAGCTTTGAAATAGCAAACAGCTCAGATGGGAAACTCCACCAGATCATGTTATTTTCCATTCAAGAATTGCTAATAAAAAACAATCTGACTAGTCGCGCTCATGAGAATGTACATCTGTCACTGGAATGTCACCAGTTAACACTCGACAGAAGTTGTTATCCATAATTTATTGTTTGGTTTAGTTTCAAACTACTTGATTAGAATGCCTCTCAAAGAACATACTTTTTGATGATTGACAGCCTTGGTCTTGTGTAACATCAGCCCCTTCATGCCCCTTCAATGATCTTACCCCAAGATTTCATTTATAACCACAATTCTCACGATTCTATGTCAGATACAAAGCACACAGGTCTACATTACCTGTATATTAGCTAACCATGCTACCCCAGTTGACAATGTACCCAATAGGTGTGTGCCTAATCATGCAGGTATGAATGAATGAACCGTCTGTCTGTGGTACATTTGTAGTTATACATTCACATGGATTTATATGTCATCTCAAAGTATAGTCATGTCAAACCCAGATGACCCCCAGACAGGGGAAGGGACCAACCATGCTCAACACCCAACAAACTGCCACTTCAGGTCCTATTTACACACTATCAACAAGACATTGATGGGCTGGCAAAGCAGCATTAGAGCAGAAATTGTGTGAGAATTTAACTACAGACTGTGAAGGGTTAACTACCACAGAATGTAAAGGGTTAAGGCCTGGGGCAGGGTATTCAGGCTTCATTTCCCATGTAAATGTAAACTTGATACAGCTAGTATATCAATGAAAGGCCCTGACTCAACCAACCCACACAATTAGAGGGAGTGTATAAACCTACTGTCAAAGTGTTTATGATAGACCTGGAGGGGACCACTATAATAACTGACTGATAGGAATGTGAAGGGGCCAACCTCTTACTTTCTGAGTAACTATATACTAAACACATGTGAAAAATTGACAAACTTACTTCCATATTTACTACTGAGATATTCATCACAGCAGAGTGCTGTTACATGAAAATACAGTTGTCCTAACATGTGTCAACTCATCTAAAACCCTGTTAACATCTCTTATGGAATTTTCTCTCTGATTATGTCCAAATGTATGGCTTGTGTTTCGTATAATTTATGTCACCATCAATAACATAGCAGATGGGACCTCCCAAGACAAAGTCAACAACCATTCCATAATGGTTATAATACTGCCAAGAACTCAATTGCTTAGCGGAGGTCTGTCCAGGATTGAATAAACCACTTGCCACAGTATTAACAGTCATTATACATTCCGACCATACAAGTTGACCTGCTGTTGACACATCTACTGCGGTCCTGGAATAGAAATGTACAAAGTAACAATGTACCTGTATGTATATTGTGTTCACCTAAATTTATATTTTGTACTGAATTCCATTTGGGCAGACATGCACAACAGCTGCCCACTGTATATCAGATCTGATGCCTAAATCGAATAAAAGTAACTTGCAGGAATGATTTGAAAATAATAGAAAAACCTGTTAACACCAGTATGCTACATTGACAGAAACGGAAGAATCTATGATGTTCATATACTCGTTACACTGTCACTAATAACACTCTCCAATGTGGTCTGATCTTGCTAATATAGTATGGAATATGAGTAAGTAACCATGGCAACTGTCTACCTGCATCAGTACCATATGGCCTCAATGAGACAATGGTATGAATTGTGTTAAAATCAAATTAGGATCACATCAACAGAATATTAGTACTGAGCCAGTCAGTCACTCTTAATATACATATCATTTTCACAATCATATATTGAATGTTTTAAATATAATTAATTAACTGTCTTACCTGTTGTATGGCTTTACCTAATTATACACCAGATGAAACCAGCCTGATGTGATGTCAGGGATGTTACAGGAATATACCCACAGTATGAACAAGAAATTCTTCTCAACACCAGTAAACTTGCTCAGATGTTGAAGTAGACTGGCAGTACAAACTGTGAGACCACTAACCAGGATACTGACTGACTCAGTCTATGGTCGGCTGAGGTGAGGGGGTCAAATACAGGAATGTCACAGTTATCATGTACAGTCTAGCTCCTGATCCTATTACTTATCAGTAATACATACTACCGCTGTCAACAGCACTACTGGCTGTGATATCACTCCCTTCCTCAATCATTCAACTAGCCTCCATACAGACTAGAGGAGGATCTATAGACCTGACTCATACACACGACTCACTCTCACACAGCTGTTCAACAGACATTTTATATTTCTTCAGGCACTCACATCACATTCTTCAATATTCCATTATTCAATGGCCTGGGAAGTTTTTGGATATTCAAATATTTAAATTTCCCACATGATTTTCATATCAATACCAGGATGTGAGGGAAGTTTGTTTTGGGGGAATGACATGACCTGTCCAATACAACTAAAGATTCAAGTCTATCTATGGCCAAAAAAAAGAAAATCTGAAACAAATGCAGCGATGAAGTTTAAGTACCATACTGAGTGTATGTAAATGTCATTGAGGCTTACAAATATGGATTTGATATAAACACACAAATATGCACATGGCAAATTTAAATGTCCAAATTAATTTAACAGCTCGGCCATACAATTCTGAAACTTCAAAGCTATTCATCGCCTTTAAAAGGGAAAACCAGACTGAGTTCCAGAATTGAAAATAGTAATTATCAGTAAGAAAGAACTTACATGTAGATAATCAGTTGTTGAATAACCAGAGTTGCTGATGTTACTCCACAAACCCAATCTAATACTCTTGCCAAGCTGGCACACATTTCCAGACAGGAAAGTCGTGAAAGCTTAAGCTACTAAATTCCAATATGCATTGCAAATAACTTGCCTGAAGAAGAACGTGTTATGTCATACGCAGTTTAGTGGTAGTGACGGCATACTTTCACTGATACATACACCTGAACCAGTCCACACAGATTCGTCAGTGCTTCTAGTGTTATTTATAGCCCGGTCAATACTAGATGACTCAACAATCCATCAATACTGTCAGGCCAGTACCCTGGCCTATATTAACTGGTTTGTTCTGCCATGATGCCATCATCCCAGCAATCTATAAGATGAAGGTGGTAAAATACTCACCTTGTGTTTAACCATAATATACACACCAACAACCCCTGTGATCACAATAATTAGAGGGACATTTATATCTATCTTTACCTTACGTGTTAATGAAATCCAGAGAAATGGACACACATCCTGTGTACAGTACCATTGTCTAAAAAGAACCACCATGGATGCAGAACATTCTCAAAACTTTGCCTTTTCAACATTATTTGTGAAGTTCTGCATCACCAAAAATGTACAATCTTGTAAAACATGACATTTTTAAAATGTACAATGACGTAATTTATTATATCTGATACAATGTAGGTGATACGTGTAAATATAATCTTCAAAAGATGTCATGATGGTCAGACAACCCTTAAGCCCAGAGAACATGTGAGTTCTTAAATACCAGTTTCTGAATATTCCTACACCAGAGAGTTTGGAATCAAAAACATCCTTATCCACAAACGAACATCTTTAGATGCTGTTCATTTTTCGCCACTCATCTCTAACCAGCAGCTGTTCTTTTGCCACACTTTGCTGACCAGCAATGTCACATGATATGATCATGCTATATTGATTGTTTATATGATCTACAATCCGATGCTGATTGGTGGATGAAGCTGGCGATCAACTTGAAAAATCTTCTTTTTTTTTGCCCACAAGTGTTTTTGAACATGGGAGTTTTTTGTCTCCAAATATGAAACAAGAGGAATTTCTTGTATTTTTCGGACACCAGTGTTAAATATTTGGAAACTGATGTTCAAAAACTCCTACATGTATGGGCTTTAGAACTGAATTTTTTATGTTTGAAACACTTAAAATGAAATGATGTTTGGACTCCACCAAATTTTTAGTGATTTTCGTGAAAGTTTAAATTTTTTTAAACTGTACAAGACTGATGTGATGGAGAAATATTTCTTGCTCAGATACACAACGTGAATTACATGTACATTTTATCCAGAGATTTTATAGGAGTAGTGAAAGTACATACAGTCATTTGTTAATCTGATAATTACTGTGAAAACAGACACTGCTGATAATTTAGAGGATACATCAAAAATAATTGGTCCTATTTATGGAAAAAATAATATGAATGTTAACCAACTCTGGAATCAATTTACTACATGTATGTACCAATGTTCATTTATTGCTGTATTTCCAAATAATTTCGAAAATAATGTCAGTTTTAATATATTGTAACAAGAGGTAGTGTTGATCTTAAACATTCAAAATAAATGATAAAATATTGAGGTCCCCAGGGTTATATAATATTTTCAAAATATGGGATTTGAAATGGTCTACTATATTGATTTAATACTACTCTATAATATATGGGATTAGATAGAAATTCCATGAAAAAAACACCTTTATTTTAATGGGAAAAGTTAAAAAATTTGTTAAAATGTCATTTTCTCCAAATTTCCTTAATCGGAAAATCTGATTGGCTTCTCTTCAAGACAGTAAATGGTGCTATTTTTGTAGATGTGCAGTAGAAGTAAAATTGGATTTGTTTGGAACCTGCTTAATATGTGGTCATGTAATATATCTGCAAACATCTGCCCATACATGTACATACCCCAGTTTTAATCCTATAGCAGCTTGCATTCCTGAAGTCAACTTTTAACAATAGTTGGTATGCATGAGCATGAAAAATTGATAGCGAATGAATGAGTGAGATTGATTGTAGCCTTGATCATCACAGACAAACAGCCAAGCATGACAGCCGGCCGGTGAACCAGGGAGGAAATCAAAATGGCTTCTTGCCAGCTTCTCATTACTCATGTAGAAGCACATGTTACAGCCATCCAGGCAGGCAGTACATGTATCAGGGAGTCAGTATGGATATACTTACTGTGTGAACATGAGCTCATCCCAATCATCATACAATGTACTGCTGATATTAATGATACTCTCCTAAATCTACACCATGGATCCACCAGCTACTGTACTGGCCAGAATAGACTCAGTAAATCTTTAAATTCCAATACCAGTACCCAACATTACATCTGAGGGTCACTGGAGTGTACCAAGTGGTGGCAAGAGAATGGCCTGTACAACCTGTCTACAAGATCTAGCAGGAACAGCCTACAACCCAGAATTCCCATTCAATATTTCTGCATGGTTACACTACAATGAACTGGCTACTGTAAGGCAGACAGACTACATCATCACTGGAATTCCATCAGTGGGGCAGGTCCTGGTCAGCACATGTGATCCTGCTGACCTATATGCATGGCCTGCCAATAATCCCTCTTAACCCTACATGTATGATCAATCAGCCAGGGATGGCCTCAGGCTGAACCTCTTCACTGCTTACAGCTCCCCCAGGATGCCATTAATACCCCCACTCCACCCTTCACTCACTGACACTCAACACAAATGGTGTAGGTAATTATCTGTTACAAGGTTAATACTGAAGGTATCCTCATTGATCATGGGA
The DNA here is from genome assembly GCA_036873755.1 of Hanleya hanleyi. Classification (NCBI taxonomy): domain Eukaryota; kingdom Metazoa; phylum Mollusca; class Polyplacophora; order Lepidopleurida; family Hanleyidae; genus Hanleya; species Hanleya hanleyi. The sequence continues at coordinate 11,719 of JAVTVY010019057.1, forward strand.
ACACAAGAGTTGCCATTTCTTAATCAGAGTCAGGTGAATCCACTGAGCCCCTTTTCACAGCACATTGAGCGAGTAAAAAAGGGAGGTCAGCAGTGATCATATAGCTCAGCTGCTCAGCTATTTAAACTCACATTTTCAGTTGATCAAATGACATTCCTGTGCCAATTGAACAGAGGCAGTGATGTGCACTTCAAGGAAGCTCGTGGTTGGCTCATACAGATTATTTCACGGGTCACAAACTAGAATTGATGTACATGTAGATTAGAAGAACCAAGTGAAAACTGTAGATATTGCCCCATGATTTCACCCTAGATGTGATTGCACGCCTGGTCAAATTGTGATCTGAGCATTACTTTTTTTGATGGTTGAGTGAAGTATTTTTGCATAATCCATTCTGTTTGTGAAAACCGATTCTGTTTGTCTCAGGGAAGTTCAAGAATTATTCTCTCCATGTTAACTGGAGTTCATTCATCTATAGATTCCATGCACTGTGCCAATGTCATGAGTAACTGGAGAGTGGGAGTGTGTGAGTGAGTGAGTTAGGGTTTAACCTGTTCAGCAGTATTTCAGCTAAAACACGACTGACAGACTGGAGAGTGACAAGACTGCAGCATACTGACTCCTCACACATGCCAAAGCAGGGTTAGAATTTTAGAAAATTTGTCCCGAATCCATTGAACCTCACAGAGCTGGTCCATGAGAATCCACAGACTTTGTTTGATTTTTAGTACCAATTTTCATCATTCAGGACCTTATTGTGACCCCCAATTATATTAGTAATTAAGTGCTATGTGTCTGAGTATCTTAATGAAAAATTTAACTTTAACACCCAATTCCACCATGATTTGTCAGTAACGCTGTCAATTAAGTCATTAAATAATTAAGAGATATTACTGTTATTTAAAATGAACTGGATTCATACATTGTATTTCCAATGATCATTTGCGTTTAAAATACAGAAACAGCTCGTCACCACCACAGCAGCTCGTGTTTAAAGTTTCTGAGGGTTCTCAACCTTCGACTGACCCACTTTCCGAACGGCTCTCCGAGTTGGAGAACCTTGCACTTGGCAGGAATCAAGGAAGACTGCAGATTCAGAGTTCAGTTTCTAAATAAAATTGTTGCTACTGATTCATTAGTATGCTCTTACAAGCATTACACCGATGAAAAACATGTGGTTGCATCTAAAACTTCCCGCAATAATCCATTCTCTACACAGAGTATGCTACTCCATATTGAGTCATTTATAGCATGGCATGTGCAGGAGAGCACTTCCGCATTCTCATGCACGATGGCATGTTTGTCTTGGTGGAGAAAAATCAAAATAAAGCTAGAAACATCATTTTTTGTCAGTATTGATGCATTAAATTACAGTGCTATAATTTCTCGATCTTGCATGAATCCAGCTAGATTCTCTTAAAGTGGAATATTGGGCAAATCTTCACACGAATGGATTCGGAAAAGCGAGTGGTCTGTCTGGTGCACTTCTTGTTAAAAAAGGGTGGGGAATTTTTAGTTGCACGTAATTTGTCTAGGCCAGGCCTGCGTTGTCCAATGTTCTTGTCACGATTTCGCTCATCGAGCAGTGCTCTTGTCCATTTTTATTCAACAAAATATTTTAGTAAAGTCAATCCAAGCTGTTGATACAATTCCACTGCTTCTGAACAAAATTATTCTAAATGTCAGGTGAGGATTAAAGAAAATTTGGGTTGGATTCCCAGTCAACCACATTGTCTATCATGGTTTCTTGTTTAACTTTTATACGTGAATGTCCTCCTTCCTCCTCCTGGCTCTGAACAATGAAGATTAATCATACATCTTTAGCAATAAAAGTTAACTATGAAAACCAGGTAGAGCAATTTCATGATTTAAACCCCGAAGTGGTAAGTTTGAGTCTGCTTTGGGGGGCCTAAAGAGGAGCTCAGTTGTGATTATGTCATAGAGAACAAACACCATATATATCTGAAATATCAAATACAGGAAATAAGTGAGTGAGTGAATAGGGTTTAACGTCGCTTTCAACATTTTTTCAGCTATACAGGAAATAAGTCGTCAAATAGCAATCCAGCGGTCGAAATAACGCCTGTCTACCTGTCGCCGACAAGTCATTTTTTCAAGTGACAACTAAATTAAAATTCCACCTGTCGCCGCGACAAGTAACTATTCTGTCCTAAAAATACTGAATTACGAGCTAATACAGGCCTAACATGACTGAATTGTCTTCCTGGAAACAGTTGTTGAGTTTCATTTTATTTACATCGGACATTCTGTTCACTTCGTCATTCATCCCGCTGCCATACAACACGAGAGCTCGGGTACCGTATACTCCATGCAGGATTAATCTCCCGCTAGATTTGCACACGATCCGCTTGAAAGGCAAAACTAATGGATAAAGTAAACGAATTGACTGGCACGATCCATTCGCGACTGCTCGGCTTATTCCGTGAAGTCATATTACCTCGCGTATTAATGGTGTAAGGATTTTACAGCTCTCAGCTGTAAACCGTGATCCGCCGCACGTGAGGCACATCACATGCTGTAGGGTGTGTTTCCCCTCACATAGTCCTCGTTGTATTTCTCTCTTATCGGGAGATAAAATATACATCCAAATGAAATGGACATTCTCTTGATTTACCCGGGAAGAATCTCTTCTAATTTGAGGTGTTTCTCTCGGTATTCCCTCTTGAGCTAATCTCCATCACTGTCCATGGTAACGGAAGTCATACAGCTGGCATGCGCCGTTCGAAGTTTCCGCGTGATAGTATTCTTTCAACATGGATGCCAATATGGATTCCTAGCAGTACGGGACAAGGCACTAATGTCCTACATTGTCCGAGATCGTGTCGAGTGTGGCACGATCTAGCGCAATCGGCCTATATTTCTATCGACTATTCATGCCTGGCAACTTCAAGTCGAAAATGAAACCAGAAGAAGCTGATTGATTCTTACGTTTTATTTCGGAGAATAAGAGCTCAATAAAACTTCGTCAGTGAGTATTTTAATCGGAAGAAAATCGTGCTTGTCAACACGGGCAGCTAACGTGAACGTTGCGTTGCCTGTGCCGATTTTTACTTGCTCCAGACAAGCGGACAAGCGCTAACGTCTAACACTCGCGAGTGAAGTCAACAACAACACCAATGATTTTGCTTGATAATTTGTCAGAACAATTCAACATTTTCATTTGGGAACATTTTATCTCTTGAGAAACACAATATTTATTCACTATAACTCAGTTTTCGTGCGTGTTTGGCGCGCATTTTTCCAAGGATAAAAACTCATTTTTTTAAAACTCAATTTCAAAATTTTCCAAAAACTCAATTTTTCAAAGTCAAGTTTTTAATCTGGGTAACCCACAAAAGGTTGATAAAACCCTCCTGCTGTTATGATCCTTAAGAAAATATCGTTCCAGCAAATTTAATCTCATAATTGAACGTTCTGTTGACATTTTACTTTGAACTTCCTAACAGTGGAACAGTCTGGTGGCAGAAATGAGCCCACTGAGTTAACATCAGGGAGTAAGGACATTCACCTTGGCAATGCAGACCTAAAGGAAGGAGACAAATTTGTCGCTGTCATAAATGTCTCACGATCGGAAAAAAAACGTGTGTTCAAATTCTCCAATGCCTGGAAAATGGAGAGACTGGTTGGAATATATGATGAGAGTATGGTGAAAAAAGTTTCAGTAGGAGTGACAAGCTGAAGTACAAGGGTGACAAGTAAAAAAAATAGTTACCTGTCACAGTGACGAGTAAATTTCAAAAAACATTTCGACCCCTGCAATCAGAATTCACTAATGAAATAGCAGTGAAGCCAAGAGTTATCTGTGTGCGAGGTGTGAATATATGAAGGTGTGTCATGCACCAAGAGGGTTAGTTAGTGCTGGGGGCCAACATCGATCTACAGCAGGCTATTCCAGGAGGCTATCAAATGGGATCAGAGCTCCCCATTGGTAACCAAGACTGGCAGCTATCAACATGCATTGTCTGAAACCTTCTCACACACAGCATCACAAATGAGATGATGAGGCTGGCGTCAGCATACATTATCACAGAAGTGACTGTCTGCCAGCATCGATTATCACAGAACTGGCTGTCTGTAGAGACTGATCAGCAGAGGGAGTTAACCAATAGAACCGTCAGTCAGGCAGAAATAGAGATTTGAGAACCTTAATACAGGTCATTATACACAGGTAAGAATAAGCTGAAAAAGCCTACCTATTTAAAAACCACAGCTATTCATCTACATGTAGATCCCCCCCCCAAAAAAAAACCAAAAAAAACACAAACCCATTAATTTGCCAATAATGGCAATAATGGGGAATAGAACTGGTCACACCTAAATTTTCTTTTCCTTTGTTATAATTATATAGGATAGACAATATAAAATTAGCACTGAACCTGGTGAGGCCACATGTGCATGAATGCTGAGTCTGTGTGTAGTAATACTTGCATCAGATCCAACATTCTGTTGATACATGTAGCCCTTGTCCACATTGGGTTTTCCAAAACATGATTGGCATTGAACTGAATTACTGTGAACTATATAAAAGCTATTATACTATGGAAATAATATCTAAGACTCAAATAAATTCCCATAAAATACATAAGAATATGTTGTAATGTTGGAAAAATATTGCAAGTAAAACAAATTGAAATGGGCCCCAATACCCCTTGGCTATCAGTTATTATCGACACTCATCAATCATGCCTTGCATGAGATGTATTTTTAACTCTGACCACATCATTTTGGTTAACAAAAAGGTGATCTAGTAGGGTTGACCGTAGATCTCTCATTTCAGAAATACATATGATAGGAAGTTGAGCCAGGTCGGCTTTTGTCGGGGCCTTAATTCGTGGGAAAAATTTTGCTGGGAGGTTCTGGTAGAGCATGACCAAATCCTTACATGTAGCTCTAAATATACTCTTCTAAGTTCTATATAGCTCATAATCAAATCAAGCAATTTGATCTTGGAAATATAGATCAAGGTCAGACATCTTCAACACTTTTCTGGTCTATTTTAACTTAATTGCATATGGAACATGAATTCATTAAGCCTATAATTAACTGAACATTTTATCCTTTTACGGTTTCGGCCGCTATGAGTGGAAAAGGGTATCAGTATTGTAAAATATGAAGTCATATTCATAAATATTTGTGAATATGAATTACATTGTGACCTACATGCCATTGCCAGCGTAACTGGTCATTTCATACATGTAGTGTACACAATTCTCATTACCTCCAATACCGCAACTCTATTTTAAGATAAAGCTTTTCTTTCTCTACATGCAGATCCATGCTGAAGAAATGAGATGAACATGTCCTGATGAAATTCTTCTCGCAAAAAGAACTCTCAGATAACATTTGTTTAAAGGTGAAATGCAAAGGTTTTTAGATTCTCTTTTTTACATTTTATGTTGGTTGAACAATGATAGACCGATATTTCTATCTACTTTGTTTGGTTTATTGTGAAGTAGTTTGTCTGTTAGAAGCTTTTACAGGGTTCGTACAGCCAGAGCATGCCAAAATTCCAGGACTTTTCCAGGACATTTCCAGGACAAATATACAATTTTCCAGGACAAATTTCAACTAATTTTCACAAACAAAATATGCGTTTTCTCACAGAATAATAAACTTTATTACGAAATTTCACATATCCTATCCTTGATTGTCATTTATAGGAAAGCGCTGGTCAGATGTTATGGCACTGGTGCAGGTGAATTAAACTGTGATATAGCAAACCAGAAACTGGGAAAAAATGAAAATAAACTTTGGTAAAAAAAAAAAGTTATGAAGCACACAGGGCTGGTTCTTAGTACAGTGTGAACATTAGCTAACAGGGCACTAGCTGTTAAATGGAAACAACCAAAAAAAAAAATTTTTTTAAAGAAAATTTTAAATTTTTTTCTGAAATATGTCGTAAAATTGCTATAATACTGTCCTGTTAATGTATTGGTCTTAAATGTTGATAATAATGTAGCCTAATGTAACAAGTAATAATTCTTTTGGCAACGATATATGATAATCATATACATGTGGTGTACATTCGATTATCTCCCTTGGACTGCTCGATGTGAAGCACATGGCTTTATAATGGGCATCTTGAAACCGTCAATACCATGACAATGGCGCGAATTCGACTACAACGAAGTCATGCCAGTAAACAGTTTTTAAACACCAGTTCCCAAAGACACTATAATCAGGTGTCATGTTCATGAATATATTAAACTGACCTCACGATCTTGTAGCAGAAATTGGAATTTAATAAAAGGTTATATATACCTGTCGTTGGAGCGGCAGCCGGTCTACGAAAATACTCCCTAATGCGGGAATTTGACCGCTGGTGAGTTTCTCTTTCTTGCAGCAAGTGCATGTGCCTTTGGAGTGGCTCTTTACGGCACTTTCACCCATGTTACCGATGTTGAAACTTTTCTCACAAAGACTGCATCGAGCTCTATGATTAGATTCTTTCTCCAGCCAGGCCCGGTAATCTGGTTGGTTGAGCCACAGCGGATTAAAATTACAAAGCCTTGACATATTTACTCGACAAACACATGCAGAAAATTAACTCCCGCATAATAGATCGGGCATTTCCGTGAATATGTAGAATTGATTTCCGACAAACGACGTCACGGAGAAGCGACCACTCACAAACGATACTGAAATTACCTCGAGTTTTCATTGGTCCCTTTTACTACGTTTTTCTACAACTGATTTTTGTGAATGAACTAACCTAGTTTTACTCGAGATATCGTTCACAACCTGAGAGAGACACGTCGAAGCGACCGACAACCAGCATATTTTTTTTGCGAGTGGACTTATAAATTTTCCAGGACTTTCAAGGACATTTTAAGATTTTCCAGGACTTTCCAGTACTGGAAAAGACAATTATATTTTTCCAGGACTTTCAAGGACATTCCAGGACTGTGCGAACCTTGTTTTAACTCTTTCCCCCATAGACTTGTGGGGAATTTGCTCTCTCTGACCCATAACAGATTTGTAATGGCGTAGGACTTTAACCCATGGACTGATTTCAATTTTCACACATTTCCAGCGATGTAAAATATCCCGTTTTATGTCCCATGTCATGTGGAAAAATATTTACCAATGGTCTCCCACAGGCCCATTCTACGTAATTTGTTCACGTTTTATATCAATATCAGCAACGTTTAATCTAAAAATAAGTAATCTTGCGAAAAAATGTTTTGTGTTTGCTTTCCATCTGTTGGAAATCACGAAAAAAGCGAAGAAATTGTCGCATTTTAGCTGCGTTTTGCAGCGTTCTGTTGTTGTTGTTCTGCTGCAATCCCTGTATTATCGTATACCATTGTAAAGCTTATTTTCCGTATATTCAGGATTTCGCAGTTACATCATGAGATGGCAGGTATAGAACGAGCTATAACTGAAAAGTCCCATGTACTTCCCTAAAGGAGAACGAAGGCTGGTAACAAGGTGAAGTAAAACAGCATCACTCATTGGCCCATGGTTGAGCGACCTTGAGCGACCTTTTCAGAGGCCCGGCGTGATTGGAGCAGTCGGTTTTTTGCGCGTGGTCCCCATGGCCACGGGTCCACGAAACCGCCACGAAACACAGCGGGGCCATTAAATGGCCGATAAATTTTAAAACGGGAGAACAGGTCCCGGGAAATGTTTATAATAAACTCAGATGGGCAGATTTGACGAGCTAGTCATCAAGGTTAGATACTTTGGTAGTTTATGCTCGCGTTACGTGAAATATTCAGGAATTTGGAAGCAGATTTTACTATTTCTCGAACGTTTATCTTAGATCATACCAAACTCATTCGGTGTTGAATCGTGCATTTTCCGTCAATTATTTTTCTTCTCCTCCTGATTTCATTTTACCCGTATTACAAAACAAACCAACCGTATACTAGTCAGATTTATTTAAATTTTGGCTTTCTGAAAATGTAGTTTTAATAATGTTTCACTCGCGAAAGTAAACGCGAAAAAATTGCAAAGTAACCCATAACATGGGAACTCAGTGACACGTCAAAATCAGTCTTCATGGGTTTGGCGAACATCCGTCAAAATCCGTCTTCATGGGTTAGGCGAACATCCGTCAAAACCCGCTTATATGGGGGAAAGAGTTAACCAGTTGGTACCCGAAGCCCAGCTGGATTCTGATTTGCAAACCGTCATCGCTTATCTTTCCTTGATTGTGACGTCACATCAGACCAGCCTCCCGAAGGCCCAACGTTACAAGTATTGACGTCCAGCCAGGCGGTCTGATGTGACGTCACAAACCAGCGTCAAACAAGGGCAGATAAGCGATGTGGATTTCATTTCTAAAACTGGCGGGAATTGAGATACCAATTTTGCCGTACTTTTCCAAAGCTACTAGGAAACAAAATACTTCAAATAAAACCAAACGAAGTAAATAGACTGATAGTTACAACATTAGCTAACCCATGGAGAGCATAAAAAGAAAAATCTGAAAACCTTTGCATTTCACCTTTAAACTAAATCCTAGTACCCACTTATAAATAACTGCACACAAATCAAATATCAGCATTCAAAATTAGGCTGACAGTATTGAAATAACACGAAAAAAGTGACAAGACGATACAACTTTTAGGAGCTGATAAATAAGAACCCTACATTCTGACGTTATATATAAACATTTAAACTGGAATGCTGAAATATTATCATGATATTACTTCACCTCAATATAAATTCTAATACAGACTTTTTCAGGTAAAACCACCTACCACAGGTACAAATCTCTATATACTTGTATCTGGACATCCTGCTGATGATCAGGTGACAGGTAAATGATCCCTGAGGTAAGTCAATCCACAGGTAAATCCTCCTCTCTCTCTGTCTCTATTATCTCTGTCTTTCCAGGTCAGATCACCTCCCTCCAGCGACACTGATTATACCTGACATCTCCCACCTGTACATCGCTTTAGGAACCACTCACTGTCTCTCTCTCTCTTTTCTCCTATCTGATCATTGATCAATTTCCTGTTCATTTTACCACATGTACCTGTAGGAAGGTCTGAACCATGCTGATCTAACCCAGGGCACAACCAGAAAACTTAAAGGTTATGTGGTACACATAAATACAGTTTTGTAACAAAACTCATAAATTTGAAAGGTCCGGAAGTCGGGAACCCTCAAGTCAGATGAAGTCCAGAGAAAGCTCCCTCTAGAGCCTGCATCACAGGAATACATGCTATTTAAAGACAAAGTCTCCTATAGAAATGTGTATATTTAGCATGGCAGATTTTCTGTCATGCTAAACTTGAGGCAGGTTATGTCTGGAATATTAACAAAGGTACAGTTCACGTGTACATGTTCACTGTACACCTTACAATGAACATGTACAAAACATATATAGTCTAAATTTTGTGGAGCTAAAGAAGTATTGGAGGGTCTTGAGGGGGGTATTCACACTTCCCACTGTTACAGTTCAGTAGACAGATATAATAGTATCTGGCATATTTACTGAACTCCAGGGGTTTCTTTCATCTGTCATAATGAATAGAATTCAGTTGATAATTATCACAATAATTTAACAAATCCTCAATTTTCCACCATTCAATTTCTATGAAACAGCATAAAGTGCCACAGGAAGAAATGATAAGTGTAATGATAAATCTGTATTGACTGGCTAAATCCCAATACACTGTAAATTGTCCTCCAGGCTTATATAAAGCTTCAGTTGATAATTGTTGCATTTATTTAATAAATCCTTAATTTTTTCCACCAGCATCCACTAGTAAGGATCGAATGCCATAACATTTTGTCAGAAGAGCTACATGTAACTTTAGGTAATCTGTTGGCTGGAAAAAATCTATACCCTGAAACTTGTCCTACCTATTACATATTAAACTCTGCGGTAAAACACAGCGGGAATTATACAAGAGTCCCAATAGATTAAAAAAATCGTGACAAATATTTTTTCTCATTTTTTTCCAATGAATGAGACAGACGCAAACATAGAAAATACCGTGATTTGGAATTTCTTGGGGGCGCCGCCATGTTTATTTTGAGCAGGATTTTTATCCAATGGGAAAGCGCGAAATTCAGTTGTGCCGATAATCTCCTACGTCATCGGACATTCTCTGCGTCGAGATAACATGGCCGCGTATGGTCGTTTTCATGCACTCCTCCGTTCCCCGACTAACAGAGGCAATGTTATAGATTAGCTTTGATGTAGAATACGGCCTGATTCTAGCAGATATTCTACGATGCCGGGCTGCTATGCATTTGGCTTCACAATGTACCAGGTAATCCCGACACGTCGCACTATCATCCTCGTTCATGTTTGTAAGCTACGGTCTCGAATACTGCACCTCCAATTGACGCGTTTTTACCTCCAGAGACAGAAGAACTAGTGTCCACTGACGTCACGATTCTTCAAACATGGTGGCCTCTACGTTGTTCCAGTATATCGAAGTTAAAACGTTTAGTACTGCTTTGAAAAAATTGTAAAAAAATATCTGATACACGATTTGGATTCTATGAGGAAAAAGCTTTAACTGGCCATGCACGGTTCACCAGAGTTTACGTTCCCTTTAAGCTTTTTTAATATCTTCATGGAAAAAGCAGTCAGGTAAAACATGACAGGTTCTACAAGTTACAAAATAGCTAACGAATAACTACAGCTCATTACACAAAAAAAATGTTCTTAATAATTTCGTAAATTACCTGAATTCATAAATCTGAAACGCACCTAGTAAATGATTCATTCACATAACTTATTGGTAGCCATGTTTTATAATTAACAATCATGACAATAGAAATAGACGTCACAACTTTCTATAAACAGTATCTTCAACTGTATACATGTATCTAGCCAAATACATGTTGTACCAACTGGGAAAAACAGGGAATCCACTATTATAAGTCTAAATACCGCAAGCTGATGTGGATGTTCTTATCCCAGGCACAGATTGGTGTTTGGTGCACAGATCAGTCCACACTGATTGGCCATTTTGTTAAGTCCAGACAGACTGATTGGCCATTTTGTTATCTGCTCAGCCGTTCCATCAATTAGGAATAGCAATCAGCAATGTTGAGGCAAATGCCTAAGTAAAAGTAACTACATGTATGCCTCATCAGTTTTTAACATTGTGTTAAATGGGGAATATTTCAATGTAACTAGAATTTTTGTTCCAGCAGGAATCCTGATTGTGGGAGCAGTCTCAGACATTAACAGTATTTGAAAATGCTGGGAAGTCTCTTGTGTGCCATTGTCAGACAACGCAGCATTAGCTTCGCAATCTTTAGATACACAGGGAATCTATCCTGGTGCCCAGGTTACATGTAGTTTGCGGTATCGTGGAACTAGGCAAACAGTTGTCTGATAAATAACACTGAGATATAAAACATGAATTTGAACTCCGCTTTCATAATATCATGTGGGATGAAGAAATCACCAATCAGAGCCCTGAATTCATTCAGTCCATGTGGTCTGATAATGTGTAGAATGTTACATGTACAAAGGTTATAACTTGTACCTAGTAAATGTCTTAGAGCCTAAAGGCATTAGCTAGCTGATAACAATTCCACTCTGTTAGTGTCTCAGTGACCTCTAGTATGGGTTCACCTGCTGTTTGTAAATAATAGAGAAACAACAGTACATCAAACTGACTGGTTTAATCTACAGCACATTCCTCTTCATGGATCTGTCATTGCTGTGTTGCTGAGGCGACAACCATCTGACAAGTGGTTTGAGCCACCAAGAGGAAAACCTCAAACAGGATTTCACACAGAACATACTGGAGAAAGTAATTAATGGATAAAGATATGTACACTGTGTGCAACTGAAACCAATAGGCAAGGTGTCCACAGGAACACATATATCTCGTTATGCATGAAGGCCTTTATTATTGGATGGATAAGGATATGTCTAAGAATTGAAGCAATGAATTGCTGTCAATTTCATGTGTCCACAACATTTTGCCAGGCAACATATGTAATGTAGTGTTTCCTGTACATGATGCACAAATTATTAAAAACAAGATTGTTATTATTAGTGAGTGAGTGAGTGAATAGAATTTAACGTCGCTTTCAACAATATTTCAGCTATATCACGACAAACCAACTAAGCACCACCCAGCCCAGTTGTGTTCCTGCTACTTCATTGTTATTATTAGAAGGTTTACAGTTCTGCATGTCAGCTATGTATTTCAAAAAAAAATTGGAAAAGTTTTGAATAGCTGATGTTATGCATGAAACATGCTTACATGTATGGATGACAACATACATCAACAATTGAGTGTATAACACTGATAGGGTTTATCTGATGATCGTCACACCCAGAGGAAGTATGCCTGAATACATACACATACATCCTGATACAGATAAACACCTTTATTTCACAGAAACTATCTCACAGATACAAGCCACTCCCAAATATACATGAATTTGTTTCTGGTAGGGTGAATTCTGGATGTCACATTACAAATTGAGAATGCTCTAAATTTTGTGGAAAAAAGGCCAATATAGTCTAGTGGCTTAACGTCATTTTTCAATGAAATCGTGACATGCTGGATTAAAGCACCAAACTTGGCAGAGTCAATGTTCATGACATGCACAAACATTCCACATGGCGGTGCCCGACCTGAGTGACCTAGTTTTCGAAAAATCCAAGATGGCGGCCAGTACGCCTGTCAAACATATAAATACCCGTATTTCTTCTTGTTGTTGGGTTAGTGTGTTTATTAAAATGACCAAATATGCCTTTGTGAAGCCTAGAAATTGATATATTGGTACCTCGAACCCTTTGCAACCATGAATATTGTCAAAAGATATGATTTTTAAACCCAACTGGTCTTTTTGTGGGGGGGGGAGGGGCACTTTCCGCCACGCCCTCCCCACTTAGTGAACTTTTCTTGCTGCTCCAAAACGACGAAACCTAGGGGGCTGAAACTTCGTGACTTTTTAGCTTATCGTATTGGGGTCATTTTAAGGTCATTTGCATATCATCCAGAGCAGAGGATCGTGGGCAAATTCAAAATGGCGGATATGTATCCCAGAAAGTCGTGTTTTCAGTACTTTGCACTTTTTCTGGCGAAAAATGACTAGAAAGTAATTAGGTAAAACTAGTTATTGTCTATTATACTTAGTGGTTTCCAAAAAGAAAAATCAAAGAATAAAAATTTCGATAAATCGGCCCAACAATAGGCCAAAAAATAGCTTCAGCGAATATGACGTCACGGTCACGTCATCATGACGGCCATCCGTGTGGTAAGTTAGAGTACTTTACTGAAGTTGTATTTTTTGTCGTGAGAGGCGAGGGGATTTCAAGTGTCCTGTGGAGAAACCTGACGAGGGAGCTTTGAAATACTACGATGATTTAGTAAGGAATGGCAAGGGCTTTCAGAAACTTGATGCACTGCTCTTCGACTTGGAATTAAGTGGATGTGAAAGAAGATCGAAACATCACCAAAAAAAAAACAAGCCGGAGAAGGTTGCCCAGCTCAAGATACCGAACTGCATGTTATCTCTGACTGTCGTCGGAGATTTAGTTACTATTGAAGATAATAGATGTTTGATGACTTACAGGTCACAAACCACTAAATAATCGCCTTACTTATTATGTAGTAAATTCATTGCGCACATCTTGCGAGAACGATACTCTCTAACATTCGGCACCAGGAATGACCTATGACATGATGTAGCTTAGCTTTTCTGCTACATATGAAAAATCAGCATACATTTCCCACGAGTCGACAGAAAAGATGGCATGCCGCCTGACATCTGAGGATCGGATTTGGGGGCGGCGAATCAAACTGGCCCAGACTTTTTCCCTCTTAAAATTTGGAAAGCTTATTTTGATATTTTCTAGACTTGAATATTGTAGAAACATTTAAAAATAGATCAGAAACCATTTTCCGCCCAGTCCGATATAATGGCCAATCGTTGATCCCCAGGAGCTTTAGTCCGTCATACCACCTTGCACCCCAAAACCATTTAGGGGTTTGCGACCTACAGAAGTGCCGAGAGAACGAGCCAAATCGTGTCATCGGTTGGAAGTGAATACTTGGTAGAATCCCGGATGTTGGCGAAACTATAGTTTCCTACATTAAAAGCGATGTTGAAGAGGTAACCCACGTATATTACGGTCCTTAATCAGACTACTCCTGACTCCACCAGAAAGTGTGCTAGGAGCCTATTCTTTAGCCTGGATTTGTTAATGGTCTTCGACAATCCCAGAATGCTTAGCGGCTCTTCATATACTACAAGTAACTCAGCAAACCTGAATATGTAGGTTCTCTCTTGAACATTTCTTTCAATGTAGAAAAATGGCTCTGGGGACACCTGGGATTCTACGATGTCTTAACTTTTACCTGCCTACGACTTGTCTCTTTCTCTTCAAAATTCTGAAGCAATTATTGTAAGCCATCAAACATCTATTATGTTATTTAGCTCCAATAAACATTTGCCGCTAAATCTCCCCGGGCAATCTGCGATAAGAGTTCTGTATCTTGCAGCTGGGTAGCCATCTTCCATAGACTTGTCTAGAGTCACCGTTGAGCATATATGCAGCACTCCTTGGGCGTACAGAAGATTGCTCGGTCCGACCAGAGGCACCGAGTGATTGGTAATAAACGCTATATAGACGATCTTCTCGCTGTGGATAATCGCTATATAAATGACAAATTGAAGGATATATATCCACCTTCACTGGATTGGAAGGAAATTACAGGCACATCATATTTAGATCTATATCTCTATAAAAATGAAGCGGGCATTCTCTCTCGTCGACTTTATGACAAAGGAGATGATTACAATTTCGATATCGTAAACTATCCCTCTCTGGACAGTAATCTTCCAGTGGGGCCTGCATATGGCGTATACATATCTCGCCTAGTAGCATTTGCTAGATCCTGTGTTAACGGTGACGATTTTAATCAACGTCACAAAACATTGTTGCAGAAACTTATAAAACAGAGTTATACCACCAAGCGCCTCCACTCAAAGTTTCTCAAATTTGATGATACATATCGCATACTGATAGCAAAATATGAGCGTAGCGTGCAAGATCTATGGCGTTACCTTTCGTAACTTGTGTCTAATTCCGCTTAACCCGGGGCTAGGGGCCGTATGAACCCATGTACTTCAAAATCCTCATGATGCTCATATAAACAGTCACAATCAAAGCGTGACTGAGATACATCATTCTCTAGATGACGACTTTAAAACGATTATTATGGATTAAGAATACTGATCAGCGATACAAATTTGATATCTTTGGCACATCATGATGTCTTGTCGGCATCATTGAAGACTGTTGACCGCTTCTCTCTTGTAGGAAACTAGCCTTTGTTTATGTATGCTATGATTGTCTTTTTGAATTTGGTGCTAATACTGTTATATGGAATATGGAATAGGTCTTTGGATTATGGACGCGGATATTCTTTAATGGACGACGGCTGAATTATAAATGACGGACCAGATGCTTGTTATTCAGACTTTTGTTTCTCCGAACCAGCGTTATTTATTCACTTGCTCTTTTGGCGATCTTTTGATCTTTCAAGTTCTTTGCTGGGAAACCTTAGATGACATGCTTTGTGCCACTTAGCATGGTTTAGCAAGTTTACATATCTTACGATACGAGGTTTGACTTTAAAATAGTATCGTTTGACACCATTTTTTGTAAAGGGTTAGAATTACCAATACATTAATTTCTGAACAACACAAAGGTATATTTGGCCCATTTCACAACAGAGAGCCAATTTTTCCAAAAAAATAATTTGGTTTTAATGTTATCACCTATGCATGATAACTTAAGTCAATATCCCAAGAAACATGCTTGATACTCATTTTTCAGGTAGAATAGTTTCTGGTTATTTTTATGAGGCTTAACGACAGGTGAAAATTCTGAACTCAAAATTAGCATTTTCACATTATTATTGTAAATAGATCAAAACTGACAAATAATTAGAATTATGTGAGAAATTTTATGTCCATCATCATGAGAAAGGAATGTTTTGACAATGTATAATAGGAAAATGTACACTTCTTATTCCATTTTCTCAAAAACATAGTAATATTGTAAGAAATTTCATTTGTTACTTACGTGACAGATTTGTTGAAATTTTTAGCCATGGAAAAGGGAGAGCAAATCAGTCAAAATTTAACTACATTTCTAAAGCTAGTTTGTTTCAAATATGAAATCTGTAGGACAGATAACTGAGATAAGTTTTCAAGAATCGAGGAGAAATGACTAAAAATCAGTTACTTACGTGACATGTCACGTAAGTAACAGGTTTTGTCACGTAAGTAACATAATCATTATAAGCATTCTGATCACTTTTGTAGCTACCATGTTCCAAACTGACTATCCTTCAAGGATGATAAAAAGATACAATAATATCTGGAAACATGAAATACTGAAGAGAAGAGATTATACTCGAGTGACAGCTCAAAATACCCTGAAATTGCTGAATTCTGACAGACTAATGTTACTTGGAGAATTCGGTCCCTCAGTCCAGCATCACAAACTGTACTTGTTTATGGTATACATGAGGTGAACAAAACAGGTGAAGTATGGGAACTGAATTCAAATTCATTAGTTAATGTGCAAATGTATATCCGATCATTATCTGTGAGATTTCTCTTCATGTAACATTTTTATTCATTTTCTTTAGTTTGCTCACTCAGCCAGACAAAAGGGAAGAAAAACTTCACAGCTACGATCTCATAAATATATTGTAGTATCCTACATGTACCTTCTAAATGGAACAGGTTACATCTTTCATTCACTTGATTAGATGACAGAGCTAGATTTGTGCTCTTTCACATTAGTAACACTAACATGACTAAAGGTCTTCTTCTGATTAAAAATCACCTTCAGATCACCAGATCTGATGGTGGAAATCTCCACAATATGATATAGATTCTTTAGTACATGTATGTGATTGAAGAACCACACACTAGCCATGTTTTTTGCATTTTTCTTAATGGATGGTATTACAATACTTGAAAAGTGATGGTGATGATGTTCCAATCCACATTGCTTTCTGTCTGTACATGTATCTGTAGCCCTTTCTTCATCATCTTCACACAGTAACTCAGTAAATACAATGTACTTGTGCATGTACATTGTAGTACGGTACTGCAACAGATGCAGCTGTCTGTTTATTGCACATTGCAATAAAGATGCTGAAAATTAATAATCCTGATACAGTACCAGCAGTATAAAGATTTTAATTCATGCTTTCAACATTACATTGTTATCTCTGGCAACACATTATCATGATCGAGTATAGACTCCGCATTTCATTGAATAAATTCATTACCACAATGCACAATACATACTAAATTCTACTGTCTACTATAATGCCTCCGGGTACATCCAGAGAAGCAATGTGGACTACTGGAATATCCTCACCATAACATTTCATTATGTCATATGTTACTTACGTGACGCTTTTTTGTTACTTACGTGACACTATCAGTGTTGCTTAATTAATTATTAGAACGCACTTAAAATAAATATGCCAAAAAACATGTCTATTGTGTGCTTGTTCACTCTCATACCAAGAATATATATCATCAATTGGGTAGATTTTCCCAATCAAATCAGACGCTTTTTAATCAGAAGAAGAAAATGGAGAAAATGCCGAATTCTCTGCGTTACTTACGTGACAGAGCACAAATCAAGCTCTGTGAACTAATCAAGTGAATGAAAAGAGTTGTAACATTTCTCATATAGAAGCAGGGTCCGAATTAGGAAATTTGTGATGACCTGCTATTTTTTTCTATCGAAAAAAAAATCGCAGGTCAAATCTAACATCACCTGCTATTTATGAAGTTGGACAGCTATTTTTTTTCTACATGTGCAAATCCACCAATAAGGCCTCTGTTAATTAATCTTTAGCTTCTCATGACCTTGGGAGGAAATTATGATGATGCTGAATTCTGTAATTATTAATTATTTGACTGCTTCAAGACATTGCAATAAAAAAGAAGTTTTATGTATGTGGTATTACTGTCTCCACTAAAACTTCGCTGACTGTCCAACTAAAAATGAGGTGGGCGTTTTTTATATTTATTATTATTAATTTTTTTATTTGGCACACATGTTCTTTAAAACTGAGCACCAATGGAAAGTTGATGTCAACTTTGATATGTCAAAGACAACTATTTCCCCTAATTTCTGCAATTAGAACTGCAAAAGCCTTGTTGACTGAATCATGTGGACTATATATACTTATATTTATCAAAAGTCTCCCCTTGTAAATTGCTGATTGCAATAAATTAGAATCAGCCACCAGAGTCCCGTTGGAATTATCAATTAACTGAAATGTCTGCTTAGAAAAACTTCAGCTTGTGAATAGAAGCCCAGGAAAAGAGGCCAACAATATTATTTACCATCGGTACCAACTGGAAAAAAAAACAACAGATAGTCCGATTCCGTTTCGTAACAGGTCCGACTTTTGCATGCACCGGACCACCGCGCATGAATTGACGCGCAGCAACCGGAAGTGAAATTGGCGCGGGAAATGTTGACAGAGAAATCCAACAACAATGGCCAAAGATCGGCTTGGAATAAATTTTCAATGGATTATTTCTTGGATTGTCCGTTGCTTCAGATAGATCTAGACTCCTAAAAGGTATTTACGAAAATTGATCGCATTTTATCGTTTTTACTGGATGAAATCCTACTTTCCGCATGCGACAGATAGATTTTTTTTGCAGCTTGTCACGGGAAAAATTCACTTGCCGGCGGCGTTAGGTAGGCAGGCGTTATTTCGACCGCTGCCTTGTTCTGCAGATTTTATTTTTTTAGTGGAGTATTTGTACGATGATATCGCCCACGAAGAATTCAATTTACGTTGTGTGCAACGGAAACAAAATTATATAGGTAGGAAACTAAGGAATGGCCAGGAAAATTATGGCCTGCTACTTTCGGTCGAGATTTTTTTTCTTAGCAGGTCATTTTCCACATCGCCTGCTTTGTCAAAATTTTGGCCTGCTTTTAGCCAATAGCAGGCCGCCATTTCGAACGCTGTAGAAGGTAGGATACTACTCTTATATACTTATGAGGTTGTAGCTGTGAAGTATTTTTCCTCTTGTCTGGGTGAGTGAGCAAACTTCAAAAAAGGAATGAAAATGTTACTTACGTGACGTGAAATGGGCCATTTAGTCATTTCAATGAACATCCTAGACTAACACTGAACAGAAAGACGGGTATTTACATGTTTGACGGATAAACTGGACGCCATATTGGATTTTTAGAAAACTAGGTCACTCAGGTCGTTCACCATCATGCGGAATGTTTGTATATAACATGTTTATTTACTATGCCGAGATGGGTCAGCTTCAATCCAGCATTTCACGATTTCATTCAAAAATGGCGCTCAGCCACAATGCTAATGCCGTTCTTGTATTAGTAAATTGATGGCCTGAAGATCAACGACCTTGTAAATAAACATGCAGCCATGACTCAGTATTCATAGCCCTGTCAATAGTACTTGGGAAACAAAGTCGCGTATGTCTAAATTATGTCACAGCTCAAGCTCTGTATTGTATATATAACGATAAACTAATTGGACATGAATAATTTCCATATCTCGTCAAGTTTCGTCAACTGATTGGCGGCCATCTTGATTTATGATTAAATCTGTCATTGTAACCTATTTGAAATATTCGTTTATGATTTCCGTGCCCCACAAAACATATATATGGCCACTTCAAATACGATGTTAGCCAACATACGGGCAAGGATATGACCATTTGAATATTTAGCGGCCATATTGGTGGCCATCTTGGATTTTGAGAGAACAAGGTCACCCAGGTCGGGCACCTACCCGGGATATACTTTTGCATCCTATGTAGAGTAACTGTGCAAAGTTTCATGCTTTAATCCGACGTGTCACGATTATTCACTTAACCCTTTCACCGATTAAACCCGGTGTACGGGGATAACGAGAGTGCCACCCGTACGACCATCCCCGGTTGACCGGGTTAGCTTTAAACCTGTTGGCCATCACGATGGGTACAGCACTTTTATTTTTTTTGCATTCGTTTTAACGGAAACCTATCAAACACTGTATACTTCTGGAAAGTCAAAACCTTGATCAATTTGATTCTCGAAATTGTTTGTTTGTTCCGCAAAAGAAATAAAGCAAAATTAGATGTTGAACGAAAAAAATCGGAGCGAAAAATGCGTTTTTTTCCACATACCGTGAGACGGGCCTCTCGGCAGCAAGCCGCAGAAATGAAAAAAAATCATCGAAAACCTCATCCTAACTCCTGTATTTTTGATGTTACACGACTGGTAAAGCGTGGTGAATATTCCCCAGATGATTAAAACTGCCAACGACAACCGGCAAAGTTTATTTCCATATTTTTACGAGTCTTGATCCACAAAGTTTGACAACAACTTTCTATTTCGCCCAAGATGGTTGCCGCGTTCGGACGACGAGCCAATCGGTATGCGTAATTTCGCCCACGTGACCTCCATCCGCCAACAGATAAGAAGCGCGTAGACAGTGGCTGGAAAAATGGAATTACATGTACATCATTTTCAATCCAATCGTATCCTCCGTTTTATTTTTGCCATCCGTCCCAGGTCATGTGATGTACAGAAAGGGGAAAGCCCACACTTTCCAATGAGAGGTCAAACATTGCAAATGGCCGAGTACAACTCGCGATAAACACTGTCAAATGCGATCGAAAAAAGACGATTTCTCCGTTGAATTTTGACGTTTTCAAGTCCAGAAAGCCGGGGAAAGCGCATTCTCTTGAAGTAAAACCTAATTTTGTATGCTATTTTATTTATTTTGCTATAAAACTGGAGCAAATAACACCGGAGTGTTCATTGTGGAGACGGGGTCCCTATGTTTTTCTACAAATCTCAGACGCAAACACGTTTTCTAACATTCCAAAGACAACATATACAAATTTTAACAGTTCTCAGGGAATTGATCGTCAGCAGGTCACTTTTGTCAGGGGAAATAATCGGTGAAAGGGTTAAGCGACTGGACTAATACACAAGGTTCAAAACAATACACAATCTGACCAAAAATAAAAGACATTTTTCTGTCCGAAACTAATTTACTGCATGTTCCACTAAGTCATCTTAAACAAGGCAGACCATTGAACAGATGTCTTTGTTCATTCTTAAATAAATTGCATAGTACAGTATATGAACCCGGGGGAAATCAAATTTCAAATTGGCCCTTGTCAATGTATATTTGCAAATACAGCCCTTTGGCAAAAACACAATGGAAATTTCCCTGGAGAACAGTGAATTCCAGATAAGCATGAACAGAGTGAGAACATAGTTCAACAGCACCGTAATGGTGTATTACCTGCATTGACATTGTAATAGTATTATGCCAAGTTAATCAGTGAACCCCAAAGCTTCATGTACAACCCAGTTGAGATCATATAAGCAAAATATTCTGTCAAACGATCATGTACATGATGTTAATCAACCTGACTTTCTGATACTACTCAAAATCCTATCAAATTTACATACAGTACAGGCCTCATTACAGGTCAAATTGACGAGAATCCAGATACATTCTCACGATCCAGATACATTCTCACGATCCCGTTAAATGGAAATCTACAAGAGTTATCAACTTAGATTTTTTTTTCCCCCGTCTTCATCTTGCAATATGGATGGTCATATTTATCTGTACAATAATATACCTGGTCTCACCTGTACATTAGCCTCATCATTACAATCTCCTATTGTTATACAGAATAGTCCTTGATGATTCATACTACAATGCTGTTTCCATGGTTACAGATTGATATTATCTCGGGTTCGATCTTCATCAGGCCTTGTCCAGAACAGATGTCTGTCTGTTAATGTGTGCTGAAATTGTGCACAGTGCATCCAGAATATATTGTATATTGCTTAATATTTGTTGTCGCAGAGATGTGTAATTGTAAATAATAGATGAACTAACCTCTTCCCAGGTAGCATTGTTACAGATCATACACCTGCTCAACTCTCACATGTCAATATTACTCACCATGTTTTTCTCAAAATTCAGAGCATTATGTATTTTAATCATTCAGTGTCACTGGAGGCATTGCAGTGCTTTATCATTTACTGAGCATCTCTTTCAAAGGAAGAATTTTGATAAATATGCCTGAGTTCATGATTATGTACAGCAACTACACCAGGTTAGGGCGATCCCGCTCTCTAAAATGGAGGCAAAAATGGTCGTTTTTGCTCCATAACTTTTGATTCCTTCTTAGCCAATGCATCGAAATTTCTGGCGCATTGATTCATCTATTGTTCCATGTCATAAAATTAATTTGCCATGTGAAGAACCAGCCAATGTTGTTTAAACAGCGCGAAGAATGTTTGGCCTATTATTATGCAAATTAGGCCGATGAAAATTTATTTTTTTACTACCATTTAATGCGGATAGATATGTCTGTATGCGCCTCAAGAGGATTTTGCTGAATTCAATATGTGAACTGATTTATTGAGTGAAAACGACCCTTTTTACCTCCATTTTAGAGAGCGGGATTCCCCTAACCTGTACACATATTCGTGATTCTGCACACAGGTGTTTGGCAAGTTAATTAGCTGGGGGGTATCGTCAACAATAGATCGCACAAGGTGAATCACTAAAGTACGACCTCCTCTCGATCATCCGTATACAATTTCACAAAAATTAGCCTACCTCTATATTTCACCTCCTATTTTATTCTTTAGAGGTTAATTCTTCATGCTACCATCCAAAGATTCTCATAATCCATCAATTATGAGTGGTAAATCGCCCAAACACTTTGAATTTTAGCCTACAGACAACTTCCGTTACAACATCGGCCAAACTCAGCAATTTCCTTTCAGTTTCTTGATTCAAGTCTCGCCGTTGCGGTTACGCCCACTTTTTTCTGAAGCGGCTGCAATATTACGGTTTTATTCAAACAGATCTCTACTTCATATTATTTTTTAATTCCATCCATTTATAATTCCATCCATTTCATAATTTTATTTGTTATATACCACTGCTCATAAACCCGTAATATTAGCTGGTGGAGATCGTTGTACAGATGGTAAGGATCGTTTGAACTGGTAGAAACCTGTTTGGAAAAAAACGTAAATATATCCAGGGTTGATATCGGCGCTGCAATAAAACGGAGATTGCCGAGTTTGGTCGATGTTGTAACGGAACTTGTCTGTAGGCCAAAATTCAGAGTGTTTGGGCGATTTACCACATATAATTGATGGATTATGAGAATCTTTGGATGGTAGCATGAAGAATTAACCTCTAAAGAATAAAATATGAGGTGAAATATAGAGGTAGGCTAATTTCTGTGAAATTGTATACGGATGATCGAGAGGAGGCCGTACTTTAGTGATTCACCTTGTCCGATCTATTGTTGACGATACCCTCCAGCTAGTTAACTTGCCAAACACCTGTGATTCTGCACTACAAATTGAAATCAGGCCTCTCGTTTTAAGGCGCGCGATCGCGCACCCGCACCTTCGCGCTCCTGAACTTGGAACTAGGTGCGCGACTATAGCGCACCTGGCATTTCGCGGTCGTTAAAAAACAGTAAAAGCAGCTAAATTCATTACCAACTTACGTGTGCCATTAAACTGCCTTCCGACAGCAACGCATGTGTTTACGTCCGGTTAAATGGTCAGCGGTCGAAATAACGCCTGCCTATGTGCCGCCGGCAAGTGAATTTTTCCGGCGACAACTTGTCTTGCAAAAACAATCTACCTGTCGCATGCGGCAAGTAGGATTTTATATAGCAAAAACGATAAAATGCGATCAATTTTCGTAAATACCTTTTAGAAGTCTAGATCTATCTGAAGGAACAGACAATCCAAGAAATAATCCATTGAAAATTTATTTCAAGCCGATCTTTAGCCATTGTTGTTGGACCTTGTTGTTGGTTTTCTCTATCAACATTTCCCGCGCCAAATTTACTTCCGGTTGCGCGTCACCTCTTGCGCGGTAGTCCGGTGCATGCAAAAGTAGGACCTGTTATGAAACGGAATCGGACTATCTGATTTTTTTTCTTCCAGTTGGTAAATAATATTGTCGGCTTCTTTTCTTTGGCTATTATTCACAAGTGGAAGTTTTTCTATGCAGACATTTCAGTTAATTGATCATTCCAATGGGACTCTGGTGGCTGATTCTAATTTATTGGAATCAGCAATTTACAAGGGGAGATTTCTGATAAATATAAGTAAATATAGTTGGGATACTGGTTAACTCCCCATAAATTTTCATTCTTTAAAAAGGGTGTTAGTTGGATCTAAATTCTTTGATATAATGAGTTCTAATTGCAGAAATTAGGGGAATAGTTGTCTTTGACATATCAATGTTGACATCAACTTTCCACTGGTGCTCTAAGTTTGAAAGAACATGTGCGCCAAATAAAAAAATTAATACTAATAAATTTAAAAACACCCACCTCATTTTTTGAAAAGAAAAATTGCAGGAGAACCACTCACTGTCAAATTTCACATCATTATTGGTCACTGTTCGTCTGTTATCAAGGGAGATAACCCATCACTCGCCTAGATTCATTTAAGGGGTGTGATTTTAGGTGTGCTAACCACACTCCTGAGAATAAATAAGGCGAGTGATTGTCACTCGCCTGTTGTCTCACAAAACAAGAGGCCTGGAAATATACAATTTTGAAAGATTTGGGTACCAGTAGTCCACTTCTTTTGTCCTATTACTCCTGTGTCATATTGTTTTCTCTTTGTACCTACATGTGTATCAAAATTTGTAATTGCTTATCCAATCATGAATATGTGAACAGGTCTCCGACTGGCTGACCCTATCACTGAACATGCAACGTTATCTATCAGTCCATGTCCATGGAAAACAAACTGCTCTCTCATTCCCAGCTCTCAAAATAACCACAGCATTCAGCAATTGCTGGGGTGAATGCTAAGTAAAATCAGTTCATCTGCAGCTATTTTGAACATGAGTTGTGCAAAATGCTACAAAATATTTGCTCAGGTGCATTTCTTATTCACGAGAGCTGCAGTACTGCAATACAAAATCTCATTCACACCAAGCAAGTGTTACATGTATTGTATAAAAGAAACCCTAATACAGTCAGGGTTGAGATACAGGTACAGGTACATAGTTTGAGCTGACCAGTACCTGGTCACCTTTAGACCGCATCAAAATCCAATCACTGTCAGTCTGGACATTTACCTGATCAACATGGCTGCTCGGTCAACTGGAATAATAGATGGTGCCACAAAAATGTCTCTCTTACTGACGGTCAGACCTCGATATATGGTACTGATATATGTGCAGATATGTAAAATAAACAGGTATCGTCATTGAAATCAAAAGTAAATATCCCCTGGCATTGATAAAATCACCTCCACTGTGTACTCAACCATGGTATGGTCCATGATTGAACTTGAAGATCCATGGTCAAGTGTTTGAGACATGAATACAGGGTCACATAGACAATGATCCCTGGGAAAACGTGAACATGAATGTACCTGTCTGAAATAGCAGACACCTGAATAATGACAGCAAGCCTGGTCAAACTGACCAGTCAGGTCTGGTCACAACAGAGCCGGGCGGGAAATAAGCGTTAACCACGTTCATGGTGTCATTCAGGTTACCAACTTCCCAAAACCAGTATGGTAACATATCTTCAGGTACCCCATATACCTTAATGCGCATTGCATGCCAATTGCCTGAGAGCATGCCAGGAACATCTTAAATTCACTGTCGATTATAACCAGTGGATAGGTTGCTATTCGCATTTCTATCAGTTTCACGGAATTTGGAAATGTCGTTGATTTTGGGAATAGCTGCCATATTTGGAAATGGAAAGATTGCCGAATTCAGAAACACACCTATTTGATTTCCAAAGCATGGGCGACATAGGACAAAACACAAATTTTCTCACCTGTAGAAGAAATGCCATTTATCGGTTGATTAAAAAACAATGTCCACCTGTGGTTTTGTTAATTCATCTAAAGAATTACTCAGTATACTATATGTTATTAATCGATTGTTTTTGTATTGCCTTCGTATTGACCAAGGGCCAATACGGCGACCCGAAGGTCAATACTAAGGCTATACGAAAACAATCGATTCATAATATTTTTATTAATTGACATTTACTGGCTGTGTTCTTGTTTTTCCGAGCTTGAGTGGCAGCATCCGTTTCTTGATCTGTAACAGGTCTAAATCATTTTAAATCGTCTCCACATATCTCCTCAAGCTCTAAAATTCCACCCACGAACCCTTGAATAACACGCTCTGCGCTCGCCATCGCGCTGAACAAACAGCACTGCTGTCGTCTGTTTCTCCAGTTGTCGGTCCTTACTGCTAGTTACGGCTGCACTCGTTGACCTCGGCCAATACAACATTCAACCCGGCCAATACAGCTTTCAACTCGGCCAATACAAGTCGAGTTCGACATGACGTATGGACAGGCCGTTTTACACTGTATTCGGGTAATAACATACACAGTCAATTAATAAATACAAATACATGTATGGTGCGGCACATGAAAGGGTTATTTTTCTAGTTAAACGACACATTAAATGAATATCTTTGTCCAATAATAAAACATACCATGAGTGAATATACTTCAGAGATGAAGTACATTGTACAAGTACTCTTTCATCTGTTAAATTCATACACCACAAAACAGTCTTGTGGATTTCAGAGAGAAATGGCTGTACAAGAAGTAGCTGGAATGTTGGATCCTGTCTGATGTATTTTATCCAATGCTCAGAGCCAGATTTCAATAGGATGTAAATGAAAAAAACTTTTTTGATCATATGGTACATGCATGCCAAGGGACCAAACCAGAAACAGCATATCTTCCCTGAGGAAAGCTGCAATGCCTGTAGAATATGGTGAGGGTGTTGTGCTATGGACTTGTACACATGCACTGGTATCATCCCTCTGTTGATAGATCTGAGGTGTACATGTACATCGTTCAGCAGCCCAAGATTTTTTTCCAAACATTACATTACACATGTCAAAATTCTCCTATTTCATGCTGAACTAAGAATTTGAGATTTACATCAACAGCTGAGTCTTTAAATAGGCCTACATGTACATATACAGCCCATGGAGATTCTACATAAACTTTATTGGCTTCTCTCTGTGTTGTCTTTATCTGGGTTCTGGACTTGCATTCTGTTTTCATGTCATACATGTTGCGAAATTTGGTTCAATGTCAGAGAGACAGAACCCAGAAAATGTTTCCATCAATGATAGACCTACATGTAGGCTAGAATAATGAAACTGATGAAATATTTTACTCATGAAACTGAGAAACGTGAATGCACTTACAGAGAAAGGAAAAATAGTTTTGGAAAAAAGTTTCAAAAATCTGACCAGATACTGCTCATAATTTTCATTCATGTCCAAAAAGGAAACATGTCTACACATGATCCAGGGTTCTCATTAGCAGCATGTAGGAGGCTAACATCTACTCGGATCGATGCAACATATAATGTTAACATTGTAAACTGATTATTTTGCACGAATTCACCCTCCAACTTCTTAATTTGGCCTGCTACCGGTGAATCCCCAACATCAGGACAATTTATAAAATATCAAGAGTTCCAATACATTCTTATATTTTGACATCCTTGAAAAGTTCAGGCACACACTCTAAGCTCCTATACAGTCAGTATCTATGGAACAACAGTTTGTGAGAATTGGGCACAGGACAGTTCTCCGGAACAGTAGGATACTCTGTATGGGCAGCAAGACAAGCTAGAAATCAATGTCATGGGGAGCAACTCTTTTGTGTTCAAAACATCTGGGTCTGAAAAGTTGTCTCCCCTCATTGTAAGCACAATTCTCAGCTTTTGGCTGATGTATAATTACTATTGTGGTCTTAGGCTGAATAAAATTATCTCCAGCCTTGCTACGGTCCCTATATCTTAGCTTTGCTACGGTTCCTATACCTTAGCTTTGCTACGGTCCCTAACCTTTTTGTTGGTGACAGCCAGTCAATAAACTGTCATATGGCCCTCAGCCCCATACAATATGTGTAAAACATAACTTTGTTTTAAGACAGATGTGATGGATAAAAATGTATTTAGATATGTTCAAAACTCTTTGTGATCTGGATGAAAATCCGACCACTGAGTAATACTAATTATCTCCCTTGGAATAGGATGTCAGAGTTGTGTTTTCAATGGTGATGTTGTGACATGATGTATGAACTGTGCTGTGTCTGGCTTGGTCAATGTTATGTCATTCTTCCATCGGTACCATCACTACAGCACATATCATGAACGGAACTTAGAGAGAGGCAGATTTTCATGACAGTGATGCTGATGTGAAATCTGACAGTAATGCTTCGAGTGTAAACATTTCCCCCAAGTTGAAAATTTCCACATTAGTTTCTCTCGATACTGTGGAAGTAAAAGAAAAGATGGCAAATCGAAAAAAACTTAGCAGTTCATCACTAACATGAAAAAGACTGATATAATGAGCTCACCTTCCATGTTGATGTCGAGGGAACAGTCACCTATAGAATCATCCACCGAGGCTGCACTCACCATGGGTGAGCGTAAAGTTTTCGTCGGAGGCCTTACCACAGGTTTGACATTCAGCGTCCTGGGTGGGTCCGCTTTAATATTACCCTCACATTCAGCACCCACACTGGCAGGTGTAGATGCCACAATACTCGACTCATTAAATGTCAGTTTATTTTCTTTGTTCATCTGAGTCTCGGTCCGTACCATGGTAGAAGTTGGAGTGGTTTCGGGCGAGACTTTCAAAGCATGAGATTTGACAGTAAGAGTTTTCTCCCCTGGCCTGCCAGGAGTGGTTTGTTTTTCTTTGAATTTTTGATAGATTGTTTTCTCAGCAACTGCATTCTGCTCAATGGATTTCAATATTCTATTAGTCGAGTTTGGGAACTGCTGACTTGTGGGACTAATGAGATCTTCAGATGATGGCGGAATTTCAGTGTGCTTTGGAGATTTCGGGGACTTAGAAGTTGACAAGTGTTCATCCTGTTCTGACTTTGAACGTGACCTGGATCGCGATCCACCGATAATCTTCAGAAATGATCTGCGGCCTTTGCTACGTGACCTTGTAAAGCTGTCAGTTGATTGGTTGCTCTCTGTTGACTCACCCGTGCTGGCATCCAAACTTTGCGCACTTCCACTGCGGGACGATTTCTCTCTCTTACCTTCTCTCCTGGACATTCGCGGGGAAATCTTGCGGAAGAAGCTCCCGATACTTGAGCCGACAGATTTTTTGGTCACAGTAAGATTCTTGTCACTGCCAGTTATAGTGTTAGTGGGCATGGTGTTCGATCGTTCCGTGCGTGGACATATTTCGGATGAGGGTGAGACGGGTGACCTGGGATGATCACCAGCTATCCTGTCCTGGGGGCAGATCTCTTCTATATTAGATTCGGCCAGTCGCCTGACCTCGTCAGAATAATGAGCATGTATGGCCTTCCGGTAACTGATTGTTCGATCATGGGTGTAATCCTTCTCAATGTTGACTTTGCCACGCTTGGACGAGCTCTCTCCATCCGTATACACCCCTGAATCTCCCTTCCCAGGGGAGACTTGTAATGGAGAGGCCCTGCTGCTATCATCATGAGTGCTCCCGTTAGGTGTACACACAGAGGGCGACACCTGAAGACTGTCCTTAACAACCCCTGATGGAGGGGAACTGGTATAACTTCTCGGGGAAGGGGTTAGAGAAGGTGCTTCCAGCATCTGACTAGAGGTCTGACGTAGCTGTGCAGAGTATGAAGAACCATCTTGAGACAGGCTTCCCGGACTAACAGACAAATACTCCATGTTAGCTTTCGGTGATGTAGTCTGTTGTGGACTGCGTTCTAGACTAGAGTCTTTCCCGGACAAGTCTGTCACAATACTGTCCTCTGTGTCTGAGTGTCTAACGGTTACTCGCTCATCATAGGTCACATGTTTGGGACTGGTGCGACGCTGTCCAGGACTTTTGGAGCGACTTCGACCACCGCCACTAGCCAGAGAGCTTCCCGGACTCACCGACCGACTCCTGTCAGATTTTCTGATGCGCACAGGAGCAGCAACTGCGGACAGGCTGGTACGATATGGCTGAGGAACTCTGGGAATGACTACTTCCTCCTCTCCCTCATCTCTTGGCCGGCTGGGACTGCGATGTCTTGTGATGCGATCAGCGTGGACCTTGGCCGTGGGATCACGTGACCCGCTGTCAAGAACAGATTTGAACTGACTGGATGATGACATCTTACCAGTATGTACCAGAAATCTCGGATTTCTGGATCACTCGTCACCTGTCAACACATAGGGTCATGTACCACCTGCTGTCACATCCATTCTTCTGTGCTCCTGTGCAGGGAAATCTGCAATGACAGAAAGATGACAAAATGGGTTAAAAATATGCTGCATATAAATTATGATTACATAATTCCAAAAAAAGCATTACATCAAGTGAACATTGATTTAGGTTCACTTCAACTCTAAAGGTAGGCGGTTTCATGCCATATGCACATAGATGGAGCCTGGAGGCACCAGGAAACCTGTGACCAATGTGACTAAGAATCCAGGTATAGCTAGCTATTGAAAACAGCTGATTGGTTCATTGTGTGCTTAGGGGAAACAACTTTTAATAAACAACACAGGTGTAGATATGAGTCAGGATAAAGGTACAATGTATAGGACAATACAGGAATATGTATGTACATCAACTGTCTTCATAGCCCAGTCTTGGTGTTTCACTGCAACAGGCACAGTTCTCATTCTATAACTTGCAATGCACAGTACATCCAAGTTCCAACTCTTCAAACCAGTTCAACATGAAGAAATACAGCAGAAAGAAATCTTCCATAAAACCCCACTGGCACCCTCACTACCAACCAGGTGGAACAATTTCTGAGGTTACTGTCATGCATGTTACAGAATATAGGTTACATGTAGAGTTCTCTCTTTCCTGAGGTCTCCCAATATGAAGAGTACAGTCACAGACTCCAGCTCATTCATGAAGTTTTAAGCCCTGTACCCTGGCCATCATGTGCCACATGGTACATGTACCATAATTCTCGCATAAAAATTGTGTACACACCCTAAATTTAATTAAGAAATAAAGACCGAGGAAGAGATTTCAAATTTCCCAGATAAACACCAGTTGGCACGAGTCCAGCAGTTTAAACCCGAGGCCGCAGGCCGAGGGTCTAAACTGCTGGATGAGTGCCAACTCAACTGGTGTTTATCACGGAAATTTGAAACCGACTTCCGAGGTCTTTATTTCGATTCAGACATGCACAATCGAATATTTATCACGGAATTCTATCAAATTAGCTAAAATATGTTAGTGTATGTCTTCCACATTGATGAAAACAATTTTTGAGTGAGGCGTCACTTCCCAGCGGGTCAGTGCGAACATTGTTGCAAATTGCGGGAAAGTATCAATTACGCGCGCTCTCACTGTATTTATCCCCGCTAACCATCAACGTCACAGCACTGCAGGTGTTCGCCAGTCAGGGGTTTTTCTAGCCGTTTTTTCATCGTGGTAACCACGATGAAAAAAGAAAAATATTGAGTTTTGCAGAGAATTTCAAATTGAGTTTTGATAAAAAAAATTGAGTTTTGCGATTTTTGCCGTTTGCGTGCGTGCACGAACAAATATTGAGTTTCCCACAATTTACCAGTTGTCAGTTGATATGTTGTCTCGCATGACCCGCCCACATCGATAGTTAGGAGATAAATAATGCCGTATGTATATTAATTATCAGATTTTTTGGCTGTAAAAAAAGTAAGTAACCAAATCCAAGTAAAACGAATGAGGTGGTCGCTTGACGTCACAGCGCGGAGGCCACGAGTGGCAAACGCCGCCATTTTGGTCCACATTCTTGGGGGAACCCCTGGCCTGATTTCAAAACGAGGCAGTCCTTTTCCCGGCATGAATCTCTAGCGAGGATTCCCCTCGTGTCAAACACACAGCAGTAAAGTTTCAACTCCGGCAGTTTTGATGGTCGCGTACCAAAGCCATTATTGTTTTAGTTAACGGGTTAGTTGTTTCCTCATCAACCAGTCGGCACATTCTTCCGAATTTAACCATTCATTTCTCTAGTGATACGCTTTTGGGCGAAGTGATCGAGCGCTTCACATCTCCACTCCCAACAACAACAACAACAACAACAATACAGGCTGTCGACCTGCACGTAACGAAATACTCATACAGCTTAAGGACGATGGACATACATGTACAGAAGTCGTTGCCCTGGACAGAGAATCCCTATTTTCAGTCATTATAAAAGAATAAAAGAAGTTGAAAATTCCGGTAATAAATCCTGCAGTTATCTTTAATAGTGGTCACAAGTAAGAGTGGTTTCCCAGGATTTCTATTTACAGAATGTGTGCGCTTTTGAGTTTTACTGTCTACCATAATTATTTACGTTATGTTTCAATTAAATTAAAGCAAACTTAAGATGTCTCTTTAGAGAATAATTATTTCATAAATGTTTTTTTCTGGTGATCTTTATGAGAGATTTCAGAGTGTATAAATCTGTAAAATAGGAATTTTGTCAGGTTATATATTCAATCACATTCTTCTCTGTCAAGGGTAGAAAATTTAGCTTCAATAATTAATAATTATAGCTTCTAGCATGTATGTTTTATTATGAGAAGGTCAAGCTAAACAACCTATTAACTGACAATGGCTATACTGTGGTTTGGTGTGGTTGAACAGGAGTGTACAAGTGTATTCGGTCGATGGCCGAATATTTTAGACTGATGTTTATATCTTGATTGACAACGCAGCAGCAGTTCAATATGTTGTTGTTGTTCTAAGAAGACACGACACGCTACTGTCGCCTTCAACACACAGTACCATGCCACGGTTTGGGCCAACGGGTTATCACGTAACACTGGGTTATTTTACCAATGTTACATAGACTGTATATAGTTCATGTAAATAGGGCTGTCACTATTTGTCGATCTCTAAAGTAGCGTCTATGGTGTTTCTGTTCTCGTAAACATATGACCAACCTCAGTTCTGTAATTGGTGCGATGAAAAAGTTGAAAATATTGAGTTTCATCATTTTTTTGATGAAAAAGGAAAAAATATTGAGTTTTGTAGAATTTCGATGCGCGCAAAAAAATTGAGTTTCCAAAATTTTGAAATTGAGTTTGTGAACAATTTTGGGCTAGAATATGTTCGAATATATATTTAATCCCACAAACAGTGGATACAAATACCTGTACAATAGTTTTGTCAATGGTATCAAGAATAAGTCAATTTTACTAATGGTAACATAAAGCCATCCAGACAACCCAATGTTGACCGAGTGAGCGAGTATGATTCAACGTCGCTTTCAACTATCTTTCAGTCATATCATGATGTTTAGGTTCTATTACTTTCACCCCCATTATCCCCAGGGATTCATTCACGTCGGTTCTACGTACCGAATTTTGGTTCGTAGATTGAGTTTAAAAACTCAATTTTTTTGAGTAAAAAATCAGTATTTGTTACCAAAATATTTATACTCAATTTGTGTGTTGGAAACTGAATTTTGAAGCTCCGGACACTCGAAATTTCAATACACGATTGTCGGGAAATCATCTGGTAAAACTCAAATGAGCACCATGGTCGCGGTAGCAAATGTAAATCTGTCGGCAGCAGGGGTAGAATTTCGACACAAATCTTTCGCGTAAAAACTCGCCTAAAATGGAACTTGCGAGAATCAAAGCTTAGCGTAATCAGTGTGGTGTTAATTCAGGGAGATTTATTCAATATTTCACGGAAATTCAAGTCAAATAGCTGACCTGTAATCAGAAAACCCCCGAGACATTTTTTCGTCTTGCTGCAAAATGGATGTTTTGATGACGTAACGTGCAAACTACACCTCGGAAACCTTTGCGCGTTTATTTTTTGGAAGCCTTGAATGCTTTCTGTAAAGGTTCCCGACTGGCGCCAGATGGCGCTAGTGTGAATGCTAAACACGCGGTCGTCAAATGGAAAGTACACGAGCGTGAAAATGAAAACCTGTGACGTTTGGAGTTAATATTTAGCAGATAATTTTGATTCGGATTCGTTCATAATTAGAATGACAAACATTTTCCCAGAGACAGCACATCAGGAGAAGTAGAATTAAGCGGTAAGAAATTTATGAAAATAAAAATGGATCGTTTCTTCAGAGACATTGCCTGCAGGAGACCTGTCATGAACAACAACAACAGCAACAGCAATGCGGTCGACCCTTTACGTTGAGAACACGCATTTCTTTAGAAGTCAGTTTATTTGAGGGCAAGATTTTAAATTTAACGGCACTGCACTTCTTGCTTATGTCGGTGGCTCTTGATTTTTTGGGGTAATTTTGATCTTCCACTGTAAAAAACATCGCGGTATGAAATCAAAAATATGTGAGACAAAAATATCAGGAATTTCCTTATTTTTTAATGTTTTTGCATATCTGTTATAAATCCATGGCAAAATGTTCGGCCTACTCTTTATAAGGCTCATTAATAATAATTGTTTGTTTTACGTTAACATCAACTGCTTGACAGGAAATAGGGCAGGTGGTCAGACTTTATTTATATCTTTTGTCTTGCAATGCAGACAGTCCCAAATGATTTGTTTTTCATATGCAATACAAAGATAAAAAAAAAATATATTCAGAGTATACACATGTATACTTACCATGTAGTAAAAATGGTTAGGTTGAATCCATTTGTGGAATCCAATACAATCATTGTGTAACTATTTTATAAACTAGTATGATTTTTTTTTCATCGTTTCTTTCTGACAACATAATGGAAATGAGTAATAGCAATCAATAACACAAAATGATTTTAATTACACAAAAGGTTAAAAATACATCAATTGGTAACAGTAAACAAGGTTCATAGAAGATAACATTTACCCTGGTTTGTAAAAAAATATATATACTCAACTTCGGGGGGGAAAAAATGACCCTGGTTTGTAAAAAATTGATATACTCAACTTTAGGGGGAAAAAATGCCGATAAATTTTATTTTAACTCAATTTGACTGTAAAAAAACTCAATTTTCTGGATTTCGGTTCGTAAAATTTGGACTTCTATGAATCCCTGATCCCATGGGTAGGGTCCTCTTCATTTTCACACCCGATAACCCCATGGGTGCCCCCGTTAGTCACCTCTTATGGCAAGCTGTCTGAGGAGCTTAAAATTCTTACCATGGCCTGTGATGTGCCCAACAACACCCTAGGTTTAATCCCTGAGAGCCAAAGTTGATGAATGAAAACATCACACAGCAGCCAAAAAGGTACGAGGTCACAAAATGTACAGTGGATACAATTGAACCATCACATCTGGTTTTACATCGTGGATCAATGTATCTGTCACATACGATTATAGAGAAGACAACCAAGGAACACATGATTGTACAATACACAGTACTACGCATGTACACTAACTCTTTGCCCCATGGAGGCTTACTACCATTGCCCCATGGTGACGCCATTTGACGCCCCTTCCTAGTCCATGATGACGCCATTTGACGCCTTATGTAATAAATTAATTAATTAACCTCATTCAATAATATTTTATTTCAGAAAATATTAAACATGCTAAATTATTGGTCACTGTAAAAGTAATAAAAAAAAATAATAAACCTTTGACCCCAGCCCTCCAATAGATTTGTCAATGACAATTTACAGGTGATCACCAAAAAGGTCTATGGGGCAGCCTAGAAAAGTCTGTATGGTTTAGAAAGGGGCGTCAAATGGCGTCATCATGGGGCAAAGAGCTAAACACCCTCTCATACAGGAATCAACAACAGACACTCCTGTGTTATGTAGGATTCTACAGTAGACATCCATCTGTCAAACAGGATTCCTATTAAAGTAGGGTAATCCCATGTAATTCAATCCCCTATTAAGATTCCATCACCCCCAATGTTGGGGAGAAAATCAAATCGGCTGTCCTAACAAATTTGATCACTCTCTAAAACCAATGAAATGAAGAAATAACGGATTATCTGCATGATTTTGAACCATTTTGTCAATTTCTTGTTCTAATAAATATGATCACCCCCAGATTTTATGGTGGGAAATTTCACTTTGTTTCAATGAATTATTAGAGGGATTACTGTGCACATAGACATACTGTACATCTGTCACAGGTACCCCTGGTATTGTAAGTGTACTTTCTTTGAAAAAAAAAAAGTTTTCCAGTCATCCAATCAATAAATAAATGTGATAGTATACCAACATGATATAGAAATAATATGCAAACTTAACATAGGAATTAGTGGATTTTGTTAGACAAGGGGCATAACTCTGCAAAATACTTTCTGACACGACTCATTTTCGATAGGCATCTAGTGTCATTTTCAAAACAGATTTGCAGGCATTCTTCGCATTGTGTAAGAGAATAAATCAATAAATCAGTCATCCAATCAATAAATAAATGTGATAGTATACAAACATGATATAGAAATTATATGCAAACTTAACATAGGAATTAGTGGATTTTATTAGACAAGGGGCATAACTCTGCAAAATACTTTCTGACACGACTCATTTTCGATAGGCATCTAGTTCAGGTCAAGAGAAACAACTGTATCACGCTAGGATGTTGTATATGGAACGGTTCTGAAATTATCACAATAACAAATCATAAATGGATTTTTATTTGTAAAAAGGGGCATAACTCTGCAAAATATTGTCCGAGATGACTCATTTTCGATAGGCTTCTGATTTACGTGAAGATAAATAGATGTCACAAGTTTGGTTGCCATGCATAAAACGGTTCTGTAGATATCGCGGTAACAGACATACGGACATACGGACAGCCGTACATGATGACGACAATACCCCAGGGCATTATATTACCGTAATTTGGGCACCCCCTGTATTTTTTTAGGCCGGGGGTCCGGGGGGCCTAGCGGCCCCCGGCCGCCGGAGCCCCCAGACGCCCGGAGATTGATTCTAAGCGATTTTGGACCCTTTTGAAGGTATATTTTATGTCCAACTATTCATCATTTCTAACCAAAATTTTGAAGTATAAAACCAAGTTGCAATCAACATCTTCAGTCCATGTCTGGAAATAGGTGCCTGTCATATTGACCACCCTTTTTGGTATAATCATGGATTAACCTTTGGCCTATATAGACTAGTAAGAGTAAACTGAACCGTACCACTTTATTCACAGGGGTGATTTCAAATTTGACTGGTGCCTATTTCCAGGCTTGCAACCATTCATGATGATAATTTCTATCTATGATTCAACATATAAAACCAAGAACTAACCAACAAAGCTATTGACTTACTTTAATTGGATCGCGACAGTTTCACTTTCTGATGGCGTAACAACGGCACGTGGAGCAAAGAAATGTCTGATTCCAAAGTTTGTCACAGTCTCAGTTGGTGCCGACACATTCCCGTCATCTCGTTTTGTAGTATACGTCGAGCTAGATTTGTTATGGGACTTCCCAGTACTCCTTGGGCGGCCGCGACGTCCAGACATTGTTCAATAACTGAGTTTCGACGACCAAAACACAAACTAAAACTTAACTCGTCAAGTTATGCCGCCATTGGTATATGTCAAAGTGCATGTGAAGGGAGAGAACTCTTTCACAGATTTTCGTCTGCTAGTCGGGAGAAAATACATCTCGACAGTGAAGATTTTTTTTCAAATAGCGATAAATACACCTGATTTCATTCCGGACAGGGTTTATTATATTTATGAAGTAGCAGATATATATACTCGCGCAATCTTAACATATAAATGTTCGCCAGGTGAACCAAATATACTTTTGAATTTGAATTTGTCATATGATGGAGTGAAGAAAGCACATGGGCCAAAACAGACCTGCGATGATCACGTGGCCTATTTTGACCAATCACATTTCCTAAACGTATGGGGTCAAGGTTAATGCACTGGGAATTCCCCCAGGATAATTTCGCGTCAACATAAGACACAGAAACAATGCACTTTGAAGAAGTTTTAAATCCAATCTCGGAAAATCATTTGATACGTACGACAACTGCTTTCTGTTTATGTTCAAACTTAATTTTATTTTTTTTAAATTTGGGGGCAGCTAATTTGGGCACGACGTTTACCGTCGTGAAAAGCATGTAATATAAAGCCCTGGGCCAAAGTTGG
Organism: Hanleya hanleyi; assembly: GCA_036873755.1. Lineage (NCBI taxonomy): Eukaryota > Metazoa > Mollusca > Polyplacophora > Lepidopleurida > Hanleyidae > Hanleya > Hanleya hanleyi. The sequence continues at coordinate 49,756 of JAVTVY010019057.1, forward strand.
CCGAGGGGTAAAAACTGAAGTTTATATGTTTACTATTAAGGAAAATATTCAATTTTTGAACTGAAAACTCAATTTTGGTAAAAGCTAGAACACGTAATTCAAGCAAAGAATGGCGAAAAAACAGACGTCGACTCGTGCCAAAAGGGGATTTCCAAATTTAGCCGAAAGTCTTCGGACATTTCCGTTTCCGACTTCACGTTCGTCAGTGAATCGATTCTGAAATATTCCTCGGAATACCCACGCTGCGACGTGAGAGTCGTCCGAGTCTATACAGCTAGTAGTGACAATTTCTCGGTGATAGTCAGAAACTATCGGCCCGAAAATATTGCATGTCGACCTCCGCTCAGACAGTGCAGATTATCTTTTTCACCATCTTCACCCGCAGCTCCGACGCATCACACCGGAATCTAAACGGGAAGTACATGAAGCAGCAGTACCGCAGGTAGTCCGGGGAATATATCGGTTGTCGACCTCCGGATCACAAGATCTTCCCTCACTGCTTGCTCACTGCATAATTTTCAAATTCGTCGTTGAGTGAAAGCAACTTCTAAAAGTTTGCAAGGGAGAATGATAGATCTTTATATGAGATATTACCAACATTGATAGCTTAATCCTGCTGTACATATTCTTGAAAATGTAGGAAGGATTTAGGCAAGTTAACCGTTATTTTCTCGCACCAACGCACGTGTCACACCAACACACGTGCTGTTGTTGTTGTCAAGTTCCGTGAACGGAGTTGTAATAAATTAATCGGAGTAATTTTGGCTGCGAGATTATAAAACTAAAATGGACAAACTGTCAATTCAGGAATCATAAATGAAGTGAATAAAATCCAAGAGATAAACTCATATTAACAGTCGGTGGGTGAAACCACTCTGCTCCCTTCAACTCGAAGCTTTCATTCATAATTTCAGTAAATGTCACAGGGGCTAATTCTCAGGGAAATTATTATTTATACTGGTTTACTGTTTCAAATACTAGTGGCCTGAAAAATAATTTGATGAAAATGGTGGGATATTTTGGGATCTTGGATATTAAAGTTTTTTTTATAGACTGGTAATTTTCTGTATTTGTTTGTTAAATGTTGCACTGTGACTGGAGTATTTTTTGTTGACATCCACAATCTGACATTAATGTGCTGAAAATAGATTGCAAGGTCTTGGTCAATCAAGAACATAAAAATGAACGTATTAAATTATCGGTTTGTTTATTTTCACAATTCAAATACACAGCGGTATTGACAGGCTCCATTGCTCATCATATGGAATTTTTTTATACATTCCTTATGGTGGTTGCAAAATTACAAATAAACTCAATACAAGTCTGTCGGTCGGTGACAAAAACGTAATAATACTCAATACAGGTGAAAAAAATACTGAATTTTCAGTATCCGGTGGCAAAAATTTGGACTTCTATGAAACCCTGATCATATAGAAGGTTTTCTCCCAAATATTATATTGATCAATTATTCTGTTCTAGCATACAGCGTAACATAATACCTCTTGAGATTCTGTAGATTTGACTCTTCATGGAAGGACAGTCTACTCTTCTTACACATTGTACTTCCCACTAATGTACATCCATGATAATAAACACAGGGTAGCTGAACTATACAGCAAACAGTTCAACCTCTAACATTAGAATGTCCACTATCTGACCTGAGGGTTACTAATTAACAGTCTAGTCCAAGCAGCAGGAGCTGCCAGGTTAGACCTGTCAAGACAACAGCCCCCTAACAAGAGGGAAGCTGTGTGAGTGTGTTTGGGAGCCTGGTCAGTCCTGACAGATCAGATATAAATGAATAGAAGCAGAGAGGTGTAGATGGAGATGAGTAAGATAAGGCCTGTCAGAACATACCACCAACCCTATCATTATACACACTAGCACAAGTCTCAACATAGTAGGGCAGCACATCAAACACGGCCATCTTCGCCAAACAATCTCAGGCCTGTTGGTTTAACCCTCATCTACTGCCTGGTGAGTGAGTGAAAACACGACCTGCTACTGACAGTACTAATACTGACCATGGACCAACCTTGGGGCCTGGTCCTGCTCAATCTTGAACACCATATCCAAATCTGAAATCTACTCTATCCACAATGTGCCCAGAAACTCTTCATCTCTGGCTTCTGACAATAACATTTCCAGCCAGACACCATCTTCAACTCTGAAATCTACTGTGTCCATATGCATATAAGCCTCTTCACAGTTCCACAAATCAGGGGTTATAAAGTGCCCTCTTTTTATAGTATCAAGCTACGGTACCATTAATATGTTAAAGAATGCATAACCAAAACGTTGACATACCATCTTAGCTTGCTAAGGGCATTTCACGTTCCACTACCCTTAGCTCATTGACTTCATTCTCGGTGTATTTCGCCCGATGTCAGCTTCCCCAAGCATCATGTCACATGTCCGCTCTATTTAAACGAGCCAATGAAATTATCCGTATTCAAATATTTTGACCTGGGAATCTCAGACGTGAGGCATGTCGATTTCACTTAAATGCTCGAGGCGCAAGGTTGTGGGAGACCAAACCGAAGTTGTGCGAATTAGCTATTTTATTTCTCACTCTACTGGAGCATGCTTCTTTGTTTTTCTCGAGAAAATCATATTACAAACAGCCTAACATATTTGAAAAAAATAAAATCGGCGGCAGCTAGTTCACAAGAAAATGATATGATTTTTATTTTGTGATAGGGGCACTTCGTGGCCCACCAAGGGATCAGTTTAATCGATCGCTTTCTGGAGGTGTGTCTTCGTTTTATGAATGTGATTGCGCCGATGTCGGGTCTCACGGGACCAATCCAGGGGTTATTCTAGCCCAAAATTGTTCCTAAACTCAATTTCAAAATTTTGAAAACTCAATTTTTTTGCGCGCCTACGGCGCACCAAGAAATTCTACAAAACTCAATATTTTTTGCCTTTTTCATCAAAAAATGATGAAACTCAATTTTTCCAACTTTTTCATCGCACCAATTACAGAACTGAGGTTGGTCATATGTTTGGTCATATGTTTACGACACTTCTTCAGAGACCAACAAATACTGACAATTCTATTTACATGAATTATATCACAGTCTACAACAACATTGCTAAAATAACTCAGTGTTACGAGATAACTCATTGGCCCAAACCATGACAGGGTGCTGTGTATCATCCAACAATTGAAGGCGACATTAGCACGACGTGTCTTCTTAGAGCAACAACATATAGAACTGCTGCTGCATTGTTGATCAAGATATAAACTTCGGCCTAAGATAGTTAGCCGTTCACTTGTTACATGCATGTTTTGTGCACTCCGGTACAACCACACCAAACCACAGTACGGCTGTTGTCAGTTGATAGGTTGTTTAGCATGACCTCATGCTAAAACATACATGCTAGATGCTATAATTATTAACTATTGAAGCTAAATTTTTTACCGTTAACAGAGAAGATTGTGATCGAATATATAACCTGGCAACATTCCTGTTTTACAGATTTATACACTCTGGAATACTCTCATAAATATCGCCAGAAAAAAATATTTATGAAATAATTATTCTCTAAAGAGACATTTTAAGTTTGCTTTACTTTAATTGAAACATTATGTAATAATTATGGTAGACAGTAAAACTCAAATGCGCACACATTGTGTAAACAGAAATCAAGGGGAAAAACTCTTACTTGTGACCAATATTAAAGATAACTGCAGAATTTATTACCCGAATTTTCAACGTCAGGAGTCTCCTCTTATTGAAATCTTCTTTTATTTCTTTTACACTGACTGAAGATAGGGATTCTCTGTCCACGGCGACGAATTTTGTATGTCCGTCGTCCTCGAGCTACGACTATTCGTCGACAGTCTGTGTTGTCGTTGTTGTTGTTGTCTGGAGTGAAGACGTGAAGCGCTCGACGACTTCGCTCAAAAGCGTTTCATCAGATAAATGGATGGTTAAATGAATTGGTTGATGAGGAAACAACTGATCCATAAACTAAAACCACGATGGCTTTGGTACGCGACCGTCAAAAGTGCCGGAGTTAAAACTTTACTGCCACGTGCTTGACACGAGGGAATCCTCATTAGAAAAGGACTGTGCCTCGTTTTGAAATAGGGCTTTCCCCAAGAATGTGAACCAAGATGGCGACTCTTCAGTCGCCTTCGCGCTGACTCGCGCTGTGACGGTTCATTCGTTTTAGTACTTTTACTTAGATTTGCTTACTTATTTCTTTTACGACCAATAATTACTGATAATTAAAATACATGCGGCATTATTTATCTCCAAAATATTGATGCGGGCGGGTCATGCGAAACAACTTTTTTCTATTTTTTTTATCAAAACTCAATTTGAAATTTTCTGCAAAACTCAATATATATTGTTTTTCATCGTGGTAACCACGATGAAAAAATGGCTAGAAAAACCCCTGCAATCGGATGTGACCATTTAGGAAACGCCCTAATACACTCATATATCACCCGTTACCGCATGGCTATGAGCAGAAGTTTCTACGTATGATTGTGCCATGCATTCGGATGATGTTGACATACATGTTATCGAGAATTCTGCCTTAATTGATTTGGAGAGTTTCCTAACACAATTCACATAGTATTAACTTTTGGCAAAATCATCAATCAAATGGTCCACAAATCAGACACCCCATGTTAATCAAATGGAGCAGCAGACTTGTGGCTCTGTAACTGTGAATTGAGGCAGTGTTTTTAATGCTCAAAATCATTCTTGCACAGCATATTTTGGGAGGAAGTGTGTCACGTACTATAGTTTTACTATAGATTTTACTTCGGGCACCCAAAGGTGAAGAGTGTGATTAGTTATAGTGAAATAAGCTGTGATGTGGGAATGTTGAAGCCCATGGAACCTCTGGGAGTATGAAATGGTCTAAATACAGCCTGACAACTTGATATTTAGCAATAATACTTGCATTACCGTTGCTTTCAGAGTGTTCAGAGAAAGAATTTCTCCCTTTGTTTTTTTTTTGGTGGGGGGGGGGGGGGGGGGGGGCGCCCGAAATCATGACACACAAACTTGTTATAAAGGGCTCCATCAGATTCTGTGATTGCCACTTCCTGTTTGTCCATTTTGGCTCAGTTATTCATTCAACTGGCAGAGCTAGCACTTTAATTGTGCAAGTCTCCCTTTGAATACATTTTACATGGTAAGGTTTAGTCTGTACACTTCAAAGCTGAATGGTTCCCATAATTGGTCACTTATTGTATGTCTTATAATTATTAACTAATGGATATGCCATTTTTTTTTTTGGAAATAGCAGGATAGCTAAGAATCACTCTGCCCTGCTATATATCAGCGAGTTATTCGGAAACCATGAAAGGTAATTGTGAATGCAAGACAGTACACTCTACTGGTGGTCCAGTTTCACAACACTTAAAAATTTCACCAGTGAATATGGTGACAGGACATTTACAAGCGACATTTCGGCACACACTTATTTCAGCACGCAACATTTTTGGCACACCCTAACCTCCGCTTCCCCACCCCCCCAAATACTTGTCTTATATCTTTTGTGGAATAAAAAAAGCTGCCAAAATTTTGTACCCTCTACTTTGGGGTGCACTCCAGGGATTCTTCCGTTCGGCAAGGAATAGACCTTGGGTCCGTCACCAATTGTCGTAAAATCTTCAACCCAAATCACTTTTTTGTGTATATGTCCTGAAAGAGCATAATTAAACTATTATTTTAAGACACAGCACTGCTATGTTATAAAAAAATGAATCTCGAAAATTCCCTCCAAGCTTGCTTCAGTTTTCCTAGAAAACCCCTTAAAATGTAAAAAAAATGGTCAAATTCAGCTCAATTCCCAGAAAATTTTGAAAGAGCAATTTCAATTGAATTTCTTTCTCACATTACCTGGTCTGGTATCAACTTAAAAAGGCAAAAAAAAAGTGGAGATCACTTTTTTTGTCAGATTTTCTCTCCGTAAATGAGTCCTGATTTTTAGGTTCACCCAAGGTGCATAACTGAGGCAGGACAAAATTTACATCACTGTGTAGACTAAGCCAGCCATCGATCTGTGTGTGCTCGTTTGCAGCGTTGATAATGCTGAATATGATGGTATTATAGATATAAGCTATTACGAAGACAAGAAGACTTATCATGTAGCAGAACACGGACAGTCTATAGTATTATGAAATTAGCCGGGGCCATTCCTACGAAACTGTGGAGGACCACCTTGTGCCAAAATGTTGCAGATTCCCATTCTACATGTAGTAGGAGATTAAATGTTTGCTTATCGTGATAGTAACTTTCTCTTCAGATGCATAGAAGTTCTACTGTTTGAATTCTTAGAGAAAATAAAGTACACAAGAGTACTCACCATCTCACAGGTTTGCTCAACCACCAAACTACAACTCCTTCAGTACAACTTGATATTCAACATTCACAATACATGTATATGTAGGTTCATGTAGATGAATGGGTGAACCTGTTATATCTAAAGTCTGTGAAAGGATGCTGTGCCAAGGGTGTGGTTATCTTCAGATAGATACCACATGTAAAACAATACTATCCATATTGTACTACTGCTTCTCACAAATCAGGCCACTCTACTCAGTGTGTATAAGAATACAGTCAGTAATTTGGAAAATGCTGTGCTGTAAACAGGCAATGTATCTCTGTAAAAATATACATCCATGGATACCAGGGCAAATATATGTGCATTGTACATTAGGGAGTTACTGTTAGTTGAAACCAAAAACAGAACCTGGGAGTGGGAATTAATGTAAATACATTTACGATACCATCTATTACAGTCAAATATGATCTACATGTACTATACCGAGTCCTGATGTATACATGTACCATTGACATTCCACCAAATTCCCCAAAGCAAAACATCTATCACAAAGCATAAATGAGGAGATGAAACATGGTTTTAAAAGGAACCATTTCCTATTTACAAATGTTGATACATGAATCAATCTATACCTGCTAGTAAATCACGATGAAGAGAGTGTTTTAGCCTTGGGAAATGTATCTCATGCGAACCCAGTGAAATGAAATTTCAACAGATTTGCCTGGGCCTGTTTGCCCTGGTCAGGGCCCGATCTCTTCATGTAATGCGTTCTAATAACGCCCATTTGAGTTTTGGCAGTCCCGCACTGCAGCATATTTATGCCTTGCCACCCTCTGCGTTGTCTATGGGTGTTCAAAGTAAAAGTTTGTATCAGGCAATGCTGGTATCTGAGCATAGGGGTTGGTAACCTGCTTTTAGCATCTACATGTTCATCTATGTCATGTTGACAGCTGATCTGAGTTGATAGCCGAGCAGTCAGAATGTTGCTGTGACAGCCCATATTACATATGCTAACATGAAAGATATTCTCTCTTCAGTGAGCTTGATGTTCATTTCTTGCACACCAATTTTTGTGAGAATCACGTGACTATGAAATTGTGATTGGCAACATCGGGAGGAATACAACAAAAGCCCATGTAGGATTGGCCGAAGCTTTGTACTAGTATTAGGCATTATAAAGCTCTGGTTCTAGTAAGGATTTTGCTGAATTCTTTATGTGAACTGATTTATTGAGCGAAAACAACCCTTTTTACATCCATTTTAGAAAGCGGGATTCCCCTAACCTGTTTAGCATGATGAGCCCTCATCAAAATTTTGAGGACAAACAATTTAAATAGATGAGGGATTTACCTTTTCATGAGTAAATCTTGCTCATTTTCTTCTTATTCATATTGCATATTCATATTCTTATTAGCATCTAGTATGTGTATTCAAAATTCGAGGTCATGCTGAACAGCCAATCAAGTGAAAATTGCCTAATATTTATCCATGTCACTTGCCCAAATTTCACTCTGATGACTGCAGTATGAATCTTCTCCAGTAGTAGATTGGATGGCAGCAGCTTAATCTTTATGGAAAGTTATGGTGTACATGTATATATGCAGTGAGTTCTGTCTTTCACATCAACTCACATCATTGGGAATTCATCAGGTTCCTAGCTCAGGCTGATAACTCATTATATACATGTATATGTACACACCCAGCCTGCATATTGAAACTGTAGGCATAAAATAATATGTTGACGAGCTAACATCAACATACAGTGTTATATTAGGCCCCTAAATATTATTACATCCTATTCACATTTACATAAAGTTAAAGGGGTAACATTCACATGTGTACATGCACGAACATCAGTGGCATTTTACTCCTTACAATTCCAAACTTGAGCTTCATCCCCAGTGATGGTTCATCTGACAAACCCAGCCCCATTCACCATATTATAGACTTTTCACCCATGTACATGGCTATTTATCATGTTCTACATATCAATGCCTACAACCCTGTACATTATTCACATTGACAATGCTCTCAATACTTACATTATTAGTATAATATGTACTATTGACTTTGACACATCACTGCCACAATACCTGCTCCACCCAGACGGTACTCAATAAAGTTTTAGTATTAAAGAGGTATATTGTTCTCTCAGTAACAATATACCTGGGAAATCTGAGTGTGAAGGCGTGATCTATAAATACAGATACATCTACTGTAGGTACAGTCAGAAGGGATGAAGATATTTGGTAGAATTCCCTGGTTACAGGCATCCAGCCAAACTTTCACTAACAAAACTGTCACACATCATGATACACACCCAATGTACATGTATGCCAGCAATGATGAATCAGGAACTCTGAGCAGCAGCTAAACTTGCTCAGGGCGCGAAATGTTCATGTGTCCACCTGTCGCGGACACGTAGAATTTGCCAGTGACAGGTAGAAAAAAATTCTACCTGTCACTTGCGACAGGTGAAACATTGCAGGGATTCATAGGCATTGATCTTTACTAAACGCCCGAAGCAAGAAAAACTTGTTGTTGTTGTTGTTAAACGATGTCACAACTTCTGCTGAGAGCATGCCATGCTTTAGAGCAAAAAATAAATTTAGCCTCGTTATGCTTCGGCAAGCGTCGACGTTCGATCAGACCTCAACACTCCAGATTTGCTTACACTGTTGGAGAGACCATTGGAGATCGGCAGTCGCCGAGGTATATTTCAAGTCACGGATATTCTTCAGATCAAAGATCACTGTGAACAAAACGGGAACCCACGTTCAGAGTAAAAGAAGGTTATCGACGGATGTCTGTCAAACTGTACGCATTGCGGCAGAGAAGCTGACGAAGGAAAATGTGCTCAAGTTCACTGAAACAGATTCCATTCTTTGTCTGCTGCTAAAAAAATTCCAATGTTGCCATATCATTAAGTTTTTTTTTAAACATTACAAACGTGAAGCTGATCTAGAGAATGTGAATAGCCTGACCATGCAGCTGCTGACACAGTCGACACTATAACCAGACATGAGGTTGTTTGTGTCGTGCTTCTCAATCACTGTACGTTAACCGATAATGGTATATTCCATGAACATAAAATGCTAATAACTTTATACATATCTGTGCTTCCGTCATTGTGCCTCATAATGTGACATTTCAAAAAACAAATTTTTGTAATAGGTTTAACTATTTATCATTTGACCAGGGAGAGTAATTATTTATCATTTGCCTAGCAATTATCAAAACTAATTAATGAATTATTTGTCATTCAGTCTTCTTACTACATGAGGTAATAAAAACACTTTAAAACTCAATAAATTTGGCGAGTGGACATTAAAAATAAAATACTCAGGACGACATTGGATAGTTTTCTTATCAAATGCCCCAGTGCGTTCATCGTTTAAACATAATTTGATCAGCATATATAGAAATTTTGACAAAATTAGTGTACAAGTAAGTTTTGGGTGGGACAGGTAGAAAAAAACCTTACCTGTCACATGTGACAGGTGGACTGAAAAAAACATTTCATGCCCTGTTGCTCCATCTATTCATGATACACTTCACAAATTCCACACTTACCATACAACTTCCATGTACAAATTGATATGAAATCCTGAAATTCAAGCCTTATTTTGTCCAAAATCTGGCATGAAGGATCTACCGGTCATGTGAGTTTTTGCACATACAATCGTTCGGTTTTGCACCAACTTCACTGCACAACCGAAAGGGTATGTAAATTTAATATATATATATTAATGTTTGTTCAAGGAGACAATCAGCTATTCCATGATAAACACAACACAAGCTATTTGTTTAGTATTAAAATGTTCTCTAGATCAATTTCAAGTTTGTAATGTTTGTGAAATAAACTAAACGACATGATAACATTGGAATTCTTTGATAGTAAGAGTGGAATTTGTTTCAGTTAGCATGTTATTCTTCGCCAGTTTTGCTGCCGTAATGTGTATAATTTGACAGGCATAAGTCGAAAACCTCCTTTTACTCATTTGTGTAACAGGTGAACTCCAGTTCCCAATCTGTTGACCTAGTTGATCTGATGAATATCCCTCAGTTAAAACATACTTCAGCGGCCGTCTACTGATCTCCAATGACCTCCCCAAAGTGTAAACAGATAAGCAGTGTTGAGGTCTGATTGATACTTCAACGACGCTTGCCGAAGCATAATGAAGCTGAAGTTATTTTTAGCCACAACTGTTCCATCAATAATACCTTCGGTTGATAGTCACAGATGACGTGTATGGATCTCCATGTGATATAACCCATACCATATAAAAGTTCATTTTGATGTTCCTTACATGTACCTGTTATTTTCAGGAAGCTAATTTCTTCTTTTCCACGCTTGTCGCTTTTATTAAAGTTTCCGGCGCTGGTGATTAGCTGTACATGAGCTGTTTTCACATCGACCCTGACCTTCCCCATATTACGGTAGACGCCATATTGTGTAACTGCGCATGCGTAGTGGCCCAAATACACGCAATATGGCGCTGGAAACTTTAATAAAAGTGACAAGCGTGGAAAAGAAGAAATTAGCTTCCTGAAAATAACAGGTAAGGAGCATCAAAATGAAGTTTTATACGATACGCACACAGAGATCCATACACGTCATCTGTGACTATCAACCGAAGATATTATTGATAGGAAGAGTTGTGGCTAAAGTTATTTTTAGCTCGGAAGCATGGCATGGTTTCAGCAAACGTTTTGACAGCATTATAATCGACTACAATAACAATTCTTCATTGCTTTAGGAATTGAGTTTTTGTAAAAATATTGAGTATTTCCCTTTTGAGTTTTATACCATCAGTTTTCAGTTTTTTATATATTCTTACTACCGTTTACTACCAGTAGTAAAACTCGACATCTATGAATCCCTGCAGATAAAATATGCCCCAAGTGAATGGTGACCGTTCGAATAAAATATGATTTGCGTAACTCCAACGTAACCTAAATGACCGCTTCTCCCTTGCAGGAAACTAGCCTATGTTTATGTGTAATATGTTTATCTTTTTGAATTTGGTGCTAATACCTTTATTTGGAATATGGAATAGGTCTTTGGATTATGGACGCGGATATTCTAATGGACGACGGCTGAATTATGAATGACGGACCAGGGAACGAAATATACATTGATTTGTCGGACATGTTTGGCAAAAAAATGTACTGTCCGGTAAAAAATGGGTTGTCCTTTGGATGATTGTCCGACGAGTTTATCAGCCCTGAATCTCTAGAAAATAAAATCGACCATAGAGGTCCATGTCCCCCGCTAGCAGCACCAGTTATGGTGGATTACATCCACCATAACTGGCGCTGCTGCTGCGGGGGCCATGGACCTCTATGGTCGATTTTTTTTGGTCGATGATATCTCATATCATTGATGAAGAGTATGATTTGAAAATGGACATATCGCTGATGAGCTTAAAATAATCTAATACAGCGGATGGCACCCATATTGGATAATGCACATCCATAAAACATAATACCAACTGTCCTCTCACCAATGTCCATGCACTCCCCAAGTTTGAAGTAGATCGGTTGAATCATTCTCGAGTTATTGTCCGGACAAGATCCAACTGCTTATAATCCAATATGGCTGACGGCGGCCATATTAGATCACGCACATTGCTGAAAAACAATCCCAACCATCCTCTCACCAATGTCAAGGCACACCCCAAGTTTGAAGCTGATCGGTTAAATCGTTCACGAGTTATTGTCCGGACAAGAAAATCTAAGATCCAACTGCTTATAATCCAATATGGCTGACGGCGGCCATATTGGATTATGCACATTGCTGAAAAACAATCCCAACTGTCCTCTATACCGATGTCAAGGCACTCCCCAAGTTTGAAGTAGATCAGTTGAATCATACTCCAGTTATTGTCTGGACAAGATCAAACTGCTTAAAATCCAATGAAATCCAATATGACTGATGGTGGCCATATTGGATTAAGCACGTCCTTGAAAAACAATCCTAATCCTCCTCTCAACAATGTCAAGGCACTCCCCATATATGAAGTAGATCGGTTGAATCATTCTCGAGTTATTGTCCGGACAAGATCCAACTGCTTATAATCCAATATGGCTGACGGCGGCCATATTAGATTACGCACATTGCTGAAAAACAATCCCAACCGTCCTCTCACCAATGTCAAGGCACATGCCAAGTTTGAAGTTGATCGGTTAAATCATTCACGAGTTATTGTCCGAACAAGAAAATCTAAGATCCAACTGCTTATAATCCAATATGGCTGACGGCGGCCATATTAGATTACGCACATTGCTGAAAAACAATCCCAACCGTCCTCTCACCAATGTCAAGGCACACTCCAAGTTCGAAGTTGATCGGTTAAATCATTCATGAGTTATTTTCCGGACAAGAAAATCGAAGATCCAACTGCTTATAATCCAAAATGACTGACGGCGGCCATATTGGATTACGCACATTGCTGAAAAACAATCCCAACCGTCCTCTCGCCAGTGTCAAGGCACACTCCAAGTTTGAAGTTGAATCGTTCACGAGGTATTGTCCGGACAAGAAAATCTTACGGAATAACGGAATTACGGACACCGGTGTTTCTAAGTCCCCCCCCAACTAAGTAGCGGGGGACAACAAAACCTGCTATGAGATCGCTTATAAAGGCAACCACTTCATCTTAGTTTTATTCCCCGAATTCATGCGCAAATTTCAACAAAAGTCAACTCGCCATGCTTAATGTTGTTGTTGTAGAATGGAATGTTGAAAGGGCATTCCTCGTGACCTACAATTTGATTGGTCTGAATTATCGACGTCGTCCTTCTATATTTACCATGTCTCTATGAGCAATTTACATCTCAGTTGCTTGTCAGGCAGTTGAAAGTATTTATAGGCCGTCGGGTGAAGCGTGTCGGTCACACGGAATGAGGTGTACATTGAAGGGAAACCTCGTGTTCGGTCGACAAAATGGCGGGTCCGTTAAACTTTGACTTTACGTAAAAAAAAGTCAGCGACCAAGGGGAATTAGAAAGATCGGAAATACTGCCCAATAGTGCAGACAAAGCCCCAAAAGCTCTGCCTGCATCACCGCCATCTAGCGTGGCAGTGACATGAAATTTTAAGGCAGATTTTAAGCTATATCGACCATGGTATAATTACAGCTCTGGATGTTAATAATATGTGAGAGATACACCAAAAGTAAAAGGCGAAGGTCGCTTGAGAAATTCATTTGTGACTGGTTCAACAAATCTCAGAAATAGTTCAATGAAGCAAAGCAACATCAGTTTGTCTGACAATAACTTTTGTCCTGAAATAGATGAAAATGTCTGGCAACTTTTTTGACCAGCAGGACAAATGTCCTGCTGATGATTTTGAATATTTCTATCCCTGCGGACTAGACGCTTGTAATTCGCATTTAGAAATAAGGCGAAATAAATATTCCTGTGGAAATGAGAGGCGCGATGTATATATATATATAGCTTTATTTAATGAGGGTGACTGTCAGTTACAAAGCTGTTCTTCCCGGAGGCCCTCGAGAAAAGATAGTAATACATAACCAATAATACAATATTCTATATACATGATATAGAAAGATGAGAAGGCAGAGATTGAAGTTGTACAATAACATGAAAAGACCTTATGAGTAAAGACAGATGACTAAGAGCAAGCATTTTTGTCGGGTTTACCAAGGGTAAACCCTACATTAGTATCACTTTTCAGTTTTTCTTTTTTCTTCTGCACATGTGTAGTTTTGATCTCCTGCCCGGAGACTGTTCTCATTTGATGCCCCTTACAGCATTCACAACAGGCCTCGCACAAGCCATGCAATTCCAGGCGCTAAGAGTAATGGAATTTCGTTGAAAGGACATGGAAAGTCAGAGGAAATATATGTACAGAGTCCGGAAAAATGAGTGGAAAAAGCTAAGTTATTCTCTGAAGTTCAGCGAAATTTATTGCGGAATAAAAATCCAAACAGCCGTGAAACGTGTTTGCTGGTGACCCTTCGCCAGATTGGAACGAGGTCAGACAGCTCATTTACATATTTTGTGTAGTCCATTGGTTGAACTAAACTCGTGACTGTTTCCCGCTGAATTAATATTCATATTCTGTGACGTGTATTGGTCGAGGTCATAATGTCGACAGCTGATTGGCTCACGCTCTTGACATCTGTACTAATTTACGTATCAGAACAGTCGCCATTTGAACTGGTCAAATTGCAGTCGCCATTGTTCGTTGGTTTGGAATTTAGCTTTGGGCTAATTTTGCCGATGCCGGGAAAATGCAAATTTAGTGAACATTGGCTGAGACTGGATGATTATAACTGTGGTTGTCCCGTCACGGTGAGAGGACAGCAACGTACACGGTGTGTCAAACAAATGTGGATCTGTCCAATATCGGCGATGGTCCTTTACGGAGCCATACAAAAATTACAGGATACACAAACTTTACACACATATTCTTGAGGTTGTTCTATAACTATATGGCACTTTATGAATTATTATTACGAATATGAATTTTAATATTTTTGAACATTTTTCAATCTTTGGTAAGCTACCTTACAACAAAAGTTATGATTCATATATAATGCAAGATCACAAAGATGATCTTCACTTTAGATAGGGAATCGTCCTCAATGCGTTTTTGATACACACAGCTGGTGGGGCTAATTTTTGTCTAAAAAGCACCAAATTGACCATTTGAATAGATAAAGATAAAGAACTAGAGATTCCGCTTTGACCCTTGAGTTGCCGCTCCGGCATGAAGCCTATGCTGGTTGTTTTTTGAGCAAAAACATACGTCTCCCCCCAACCTCCCACCTTGCCTTGAATGGGCACATAATTTAAGGGAAAGTGCTATAAAATGAATGTAACAATAAGTATCTTAAACAAAGCTGCGTATCTAAAAATATTAATTGCAAAGAAGCGATTTTCATTGTATATACATGTACAAGTAGATGAACGGTTGGACGGACACCGGACACGGATGAATGCATGCACACATACACTAAAACCTGATCAAATGCGGGGGCTATCCCAATGAAGCTTCCATCCAAGTTTGGTGAAATTCCATCCAATAGTTCTCAAGATATCTTGCAGACAAAGCCTGTATATACATGTACAAGCAGATGGACGGACGGACGGACACCGGACGAACGCATGCACACACACCAAAACCTAGTCAAATGAGGGGGCTATCCCAATGAAGCTTCCATCCAAGTTTGGTGAAATTCTGTCTAGTAGTTCTCCAGATATCTTGCAGACAAGCCCTGTATATACATGTACAAGTAGATGGACGGACGGACGGACACCGGACACGGATGAATGCACGCACATACACCAAAACCTAATCAAATGAGGGGGCTATCCCAATGAAGCTTTCATCCAAGTTTGGTGAAATTCTGTCCAGTAGTTCTCCAGATATCTTGCAGACAAGCCCTGTATATACATGTACAAGTAGATGGACGGACGGACGGACACCGGACATGGACGAATGCACGCACACACACCAAAACATAATCAAATGAGGGGGGCTATCCCACTGAAGCTTCCATCCAAGTGTGGTGAAATTCCGTCCAGTAGTTCTCAAGATATCTTGCAGACAAGGCCTGTATATACATGTACAAGTAGATGGACGGACGGACAGACACCGGACACGGATGAACGCATGCACACAAACCAAAACCTAGTCAAATGAGGGGGCTATCCCAATGAAGCTTTCATCCAAGTTTGGTGAAATTCCATCTAGTAGTTCTCCAGATATCTTGCAGGTAAGCCCTGTATATACATGTACAAGTAGATGGACGGACGGACGGACACCGGACACGGATGAATGCACCCACATACACCAAAACCTAATCAAATGAGGGGGCTATCCCAATGAAGCTTCCATCCAAGTTTGGTGAAATTCCATCCAGTAGTTCTCCAGATATCTTGCAGACAAGCCCTGTATATACATGTACAAGTAGATGGACGGACGGACGGACACCGGACATGGATGAATGCACGCACACACACCAAAATCTAATCAAATGAGGGGGCTATCCCACTGAAGCTTCCATCCAAGTGGGGTGAAATTCCGTCCAGTAGTTCTCAAGATATCTTGCAGACAAGGCCTGTATATACATGTACAAGTAGATGGACGGACGGACAGACACCGGACACGGATGAATGCACGCACATACACCAAAACCTAATCAAATGAGGGGGCTATCCCAATGAAGCTTCCATCCAAGTTTGGTGAAATTCCATCCAGTAGTTCTCAAGATATCTTGCAGACACGGCAAGGGGACGGACAGACATCCATCCAGGCAGACAGACATCCAGACAGACAGACAGACAGACGGACAGACAGCCAGACAGACAGACAGACAGACAGACAGCACAAACACTAGATGTCTCCCCCCAACATAGTTGGGGGAGACATAATAATCAAGACCTACAGACAAACACAACCAGACTTACAGTGGTTCAAACCTGCCGTATTTTGCACTTTTCGGTGCATTTACAGTCGACATTTTCTCTCCAAAATTCTCGTTGCAAAATTATGACACCTTTAACCAAAATCATATTTAGACTTATTTGTTGGTCAAAATAGCTAAAATTGGTTTTGGTTAAAGGTGTCCTATTTTTGTAACAAGAGAAAATCCGCACCGAAAAGTGCCTAAAAATACGAAAATAAGCCAACTTACCAACTTTAGTGAGCCATAAATCCATGTTCGTGCATCTGCAGTCCTTCATTATTTCGGGTCTTATAATTCAGCATGAAGGCTGTACAAAATGGTCCATTTCATATCCCTTTGATAAAAGTAAAAGTTTGGCCCTTCAAACCGAACAGCTTGAGGACGATTCCCTATGTCAAGCGAACACCACCATTCTTCCCAAATATGGGACTAATAAACTCCTCTGATGCAAGTAAACCCGACATCAGTACTTTAAGTACTTTGATTTTTTTTATGCACATGTACTTTGTTTTATAGTTTTCATGAGTCTGGACTTGAAAGTATTGAGAGAAGGGGCTTCCCTAATATTACTGGTCAAGGGAGTTCCATATGAGTGCACATAAAGAGCTGAGACTTTGTTTTAGGTAGTTTGTTCTGGGCCTGGGAAGATATAGCTTATTGTTCTCAGCTGATCTAAGATTTTGGGTTGTAATTTCATTGACATACTTGAATAGAGAATTTAGGTAAGGGGGACAGAGATCATGGGTGATTTTGAACATGAAAACATGTGAAAAGCTGATGGCAGATCGTTGTACAGATCCAATAACCAGAGCACATGTATTTAATCCTGTACCATTTTACACAGATCTATTCAAAACTAACCAACTTCATGCAAAAGCCGAACTATCTATAAGTGGTAACCTCATGAATATAGATCAAATGTGAAAAATGTGTAGAACTGCCAAACCTGGCTCCTACATGTACTCCTACAATCAATTCTAGCTGTCCCTTTAATTATAGCAATGAAGCTAACAGTAATCGTAGTCACCATCATCTACATGTATATGGCTGTTTGTCGGAACTCTCCCTGCCCAATCCCTCTGGCTAGTTCACATCCGTTCAGACAAGAAAACCAATTTTCGCATGCCTAAATAATTTGCAAATATGATTAGGGATTCCTGATACGCTATCATTCAGCAGACAAAATCCACAAACATGTCCTGAAGCCTTAATGGCACTCTGTGGAATATTCTAGGATGATGGGATGAAATTAGACAGCCACTGATTCTTTAACACAGCCTTTATCACCACTAGTCTACAGTTACCTGTACATGTCTCTTCAAATTATCTTCACATTGATTCCATGCTTTCACCAGAAACTGATCTACCCTGTCCAGGAACTGAAGTTGCTGATGTATATGTACATGCTAATGTGGTCTAATTACACCACCAAAAGAATCAGTAACAATATCATCAAAATTGGTATAATTTACCTGTCAATTGAAAAAGGTGCCAAAAAGTTTACCTGTCATCTTTAAGATTTACCTTAACCCTAGTGTTGTCGGACAGTTATATGCTGGTCGAAGTCCGAGTGTCAGGCTGTCAAGCAGAGTTGAACTGTTCAAAATGGGCTCAAAAACGACGACTGTCTAGTTGTTGGAATTGATAAATAAATTGAAATAATGGATGGTATTTGATACACGATACATCAATTTGAAATCCTGAACATACATTCATTACATATTTGGCATTTTACAGCTTTAGAAATATTTAGGAATTGCAATTTGGCAAAAATAGTGTACCGTAAAACTCACGTAAGGAATTTTACGTTCACATTACTACCGACAGACAATCTGTTTTGCTTCTAAATAACTCGTCTAAAATCTTATAGATGCCACGATATGTATCCTCGATTACTCGTAGCAAAACAAATATTCAAAATTTATTAACATTCCACGTAAATCGGTAAAAATCCCATTGTTTACATGACGTGTGACTTCGCCCATAGAAACCAAATGCCATTCTGACTGTCGAATTCGGCCATGGTGCATGCGTACTCGTAGATATTTTATGTTAATGAGAAGTTTGACCAATCAGGAAGTTGATCAGAATTTTTGCGGGTGAATGAAAAAGATTCAAAACACATGACCATTTTACTCAATAACACCGACACATTTCTACTACATGACAGAAATAGCTTGTGTGGAAATGAAAGCAGAGTTGTTGTCCTTCAATTTGATATCTCGAACATGGAGAGTGTCTTCCAAAGCTACATGTTGCAAGCTACATGTACCAATATATTAATGACTTATTATTGAGACAGGTACTGTATTTCTATTCCTGTCTCTTTCAAAAATTACCTGTCAGTGACAGGTAGAGAGGTGTAAATTTCGACCCTTGGCTGTAATACCCTCTGTAAACAATAGACAACATATCTGGAATATGTTTTGCATGGATAAAAATGATCTAGCCACAAAGCCCTGCACTCTAGTATGATTCTTTCTGTCCGAAATCGCGGGGCATAGTGTTACCCGGCAAACTCTGACCTGGAATATGGACCAATTACATATAGCTTCACATACACCAAGCATTTTTTCCTGCATGAACCATTTTATCGTCTTGGAATGACAATCATTATGTCTGCGCTACAAACTCAATGCAGCCGATCAAATATGGTATTAGAGACCCGTCCACCTGTCCAATGGACAGGCGATTTCAAATTTGGACAGGCAAATGTTGGAAAATTTAACATGGGAGAGATAGAGAAAATAGGGAAGTAGCCTGTCCAAATGTAGCAAAATGTGATATTCGGACAGGCAGATGATACATCCTGATTAACATCCTGTTATCAAACAGTGACAGTGGCTAATGTACTGTCTGTGATAGTGAAGACACAAAGCTTAATTAAACCCATAAGAAATGTTTTAGAAATCAGACATCATGTGACAGTTTATGTTTGTGTTTTGCGAAGTTCAAAGGTCGATAAGAAATGTGCCATATTGTGCAATATTGTACAATGTATGCTGGATCTGAGCCTAGGTAACATGTAAATTACGGGCATGAACATTTACAACTACACCCCACCCGTGCAGCACAGCTGACCATATCAGACGAGCGATCCCTCCTGCTCGCCCGGCACAGCATACGAGTGATCAGTCTCACCCACCCCAGCACAGCTGACCATCAGACGAGTGAATCACTCCCGCCCGCCCACCCCAGCACAGCTGACCATCAGACGAGTGAATCACTCCCGCCCGCCCACCCCAGCACAGCTGACCATCAGACGAGTGAATCACTCCCGCCCGCCCACCCCAGCACAGCTGACCATCAGAGTGAATCACTCCGACCCCAGCACAGCTGACCATCACGAGTGTCACTCCCGCCCGCCCACCCCAGCACAGCTGACCATCAGACGAGTGAATCACTCCCGCCCGCCCCAAGGACAGCTGACCGCCCGGCACAGCAGAGCTGACCATCATACGAGTGATCAGTCCCGCCCACCCCAGCACAGTTGACCATGAAGACGAGTGATCACTCCCGCCCGCCCCAGCACAGTTGACCATGAAGACGAGTGATCACTCCCGCCCACCCCAGCACAGTTGACCATGAAGACGAGTGATCACTCCGCCCGCGCACAGTTGACCATGAAGCGGTGATCACTCCCGCCCGCCCCAGCACAGTTGACCATGAAGACGAGTGATCACTCCCGCCCGCCCCAGCACAGTTGACCATGAAGACGAGTGATCACTCCCGCCCGCCCCAGCACAGCTAACCATCAAATGAGTGATCACTCCTGCCCGCCCCACCACAGCTAACCATCAGATGAGAGATCACTCCCGCCCGCCCCAGCACAGCTACATGTAACCAACAGATGAGTGATCACTCCTGCTCACCCCAGCACAGATGACCATCAGACGCGTGATCACTCCTGCCCACCCCAGCACAGATGACCATCAGACGAGTGATCACTCCTGCCCGCCCCAGCACAGATGACCATCAGACGAGTGATCACTCCTGCCCACTCCAGAACAGATGACCATCAGACAAGTGATCACTCCTGCCCGCCCCAGCACAGATGACCATCAGAGTGATCACTCCTGCCCACCCCAGCACAGATGACCATCAGACGCGTGATCACTTCTGCCCGCCCCAGCACAGATGACCATCAGACGAGTGATCACTCCTGCCCATCCCAGCACAGATGACCATCAGACGAGTGATCACTCCTGCCCACCTCAGCACAGATGACCATCAGACGCGTGATCACTCCTGCCCACCCCAGCACAGATGACCATCAGACGAGTGATCAATTCTGCCCGCCTCAGCACAGATGACCATCAGACGAGTGATCACTCCTGCCCGCCTCAGCACAGATGACCATCAGACGAGTGATCACTCCCACCCGCCTCAGCACAGATGACCATCAGACGAGTGATCACTCCTGCCCGCCTCAGCACAGATGACCATCAGGCTAGCCTGAGTCACTCCTGCCCGCTTCTCAGCACAGTTGACCATGTGTGACAGTGATCACTCCTGCCCGCCCCAGCACAGATGACCATCAGGCAGGTGGTCACTCCTGCCCGCCTCAGCAGATGACCATCAGGCAGTGATCACTCCTGCCATTGGTTTCAGTTGACCATCCAGAGCGAGTGATCACTTCTGCCCGCCTCAGCAGATGACCATCAGACGAGTGATCACTCCTGCTCGCCCCAGCACAGATGACCATCAGACGAGTGATCACTCCTGCCCGCCTCAGCACAGTTGACCATCAGACGAGTGATCACTCCTGCCCGCCCCAGCACAGATGACCATCAGACGAGTGATCACTCCTGCCCGCCTCAGCAGATGACCATCAGACGAGTGATCACTCCTGCCCGCCCCAGCACAGATGACCATCAGACGAGTGATCACTCCTGCCTGCCTCAGCAGATGACCATCAGACGAGTGATCACTCCTGCCCGCCCCAGCACAGATGACCATCAGACGAGTGATCACTCCTGCCCGCCTCAGCAGATGACCATCAGACGAGTGATCACTCCTGCCCGCCCCAGCACAGATGGCCATCAGATCACTCCCGCTCACCCCACCCCAATTATTCAGTCAAGAGAACTATCACCAGTCAAATGGATAACGTTGCATCAAGTGAGCTGCCATCACTCACCTAACCTGGACAATTTTGAGGGAAGTGATATGCTCTCCCACATTTGCACACAAACAGCACTGCATGACAGCTGCATATATGTACATGTTTATTAATTCTTTGATTGGCTTACCTTGAGAATCAATGTTGTGTACATGTACATGTAGTATTAGAGAACAGCCATTCTTCACAACACCAGCATGTTACAGCAGTCTGCAAAACAAAACGTATACATCTCTGACAAAACAGACACACAAATATTTAATATTCAACTTGTTCCATTCATGCAGTTAATGAATACAAGACTGACACAGTTAAACATTCATGACCAATGTACAATATAAAAGCCAAGCATACACCACACCGCCCAGGTATAATCATTTCTAGATCACCCCAATGATATATGATCCACTTGTGTATAATAACTGTGATGGATTCAAGTGTTCCTCTATCTAATGGACTGTATTGTACCTGGCATAATGCTCATTAAAACTGCACACACAGTTAGCCAGGTAATAATACCATACACTATTGCTGTTCATTGATCCTCTCTGTAATCACACATCCATACATGAGGGTAAACAGGTCAGGCCCAACACCTCTGTTTGCTTATCATTCCCCCGAATCGCAAGAATAAACATCCCAATTTCACTAATAATCAATCTTCATAATCAGAGAAAAACAGAAAAATATTGCCTCCTGACAAATTAATACATGATATGCATAATGAATAATACTGAGTGATGAAGTAGACTGTACAGGTGTACATGTAATTAATGGCTTGCAAGAAAAGACATTATCAATCTGCTAAATGGCACGGAACAGCATTCCCAGAAATGTTAGACAAAAGTCTTCGCTAAAACTACATTTGCTAAAACTACATTTTACGAAAGGAGATGAGAAAATTACACCTGCAGTTGTAGAAGATGACTGAAATGAGACACTCCAACAGGAAATGGGGAAAAAGTGGGGTAATTAATTTTGAGACAGAAGAACACTGAGCAGGAAGGTGGTAGGAAAGCCTGTTTTTTACACCCTTCTCTTATACATATAAATATCCTGATTCTCTTAGAAATACTCCTCATCCCTAGTCCTGGTTCATCTGACAAATCCGAGCTATGACAGAAGACGAATTCACCAGGACTAAGACCAGTCGTTTATTAACAGAAAACAGCCTTCGTGACTTAATATTTGAGCAAATTAGAAGATAGGCAACATGTCATATATTTCATCCCCTTTGAACTCAGTTGCTTGTAGCTGTGATTGTATCAACTGCAGCGACGCCAACGTGTCGTTCCCTCGATCACATCAAAGAGACCGTTCTACAGTACAGCATATTCTCATTATAAACTCGGCTAATCTGTTAACACAGCAAAGCATGCTCTAACGCCATACATTCATCGGCTGTAATTTTAAAAAGACTGAGTAAATGAGTGAGTGAATATGATTCAACATTGCTTTCAACACTATTTTAGTCATACCAAGACGTTTGGTTCCTATTCTTATCCAAACCCGTAAACCACACCGGTAGGGTCCTATTCCTTTTCACACTCAGGATCCCCACGGGTGCCCAGTTCGTCACCTCTCACGACAAGCTCTCTGAGGGGCCGAGATCTATTCTTACCATGATCTGGAGTGTGCACGACGCTCCAGGTCAATCCCTGGGAGCCCAACATGGCCTGTTTAGTAATAAAATTTGCATATTGCCCTAATCTATGGGTACAGACTATACAGACCTGCATTATGGAGGATGAGAAATACTCAAACCATTAACACCTGAAACCCTTTCATTGAACAAGGAGCATCAGTGACTGGTTTCCAAATAGAGGTCCATGTACTGGTGTTGGGTCAAATTGTATGTTCATGGGAATGCTGGAGGTTTCAAACTTATACATGATGTGAATGGATGGATAGATAGATGGAGGCACCCCTTCAGTTAAGGATAAGCACTGGTCCTGCAATTACATCGTGCAAGTTTGTGCAATATTGAAGTGTACATACATATCCTAAGCAAGCTTACATTTTGTGTTCCTTCATCATATATGGGGTCAGAAAGGTTAGGAAGAATTGATTTTAACATGGGGACATTTTTTGTCCAGACTCAGACATTTGTGTTTACTCAAGGCTATATCAGCACACAGTTAAACCTGCGCTCAGTTCCTTCACACATACATACAAATCTCACAGAAAATAATCATCATAATCTCATACCTAAATGAGACAGGAGAAACCAAAGGTTTACACCGACATGTGCAGTTAACTGATCAAAGAAATGAAAAATTTCATGAATTGCAGCAACTACATGTATTCTTTGTTTACCATGGTTACCTCAATGTATGTATGTATGTCAACATAAGTGACTAGCATGTTAAATTTATAATTTATAAGGCAGAGATGAAAATAGGTCTGAAATACTGTTCACTGACAGCAATAACTGACAGTTATTCAGCATCAAATTTCAAAGTCCAGTTTGTCAACAGTGAAAACATCAATCAAAACCTCAAGTCCAATCTCGGAATTTGTGTGTTTCAAGATATCCAATGTACATGTAAAATACATTATACTGGACTTCAATTTCTAAACTTTTTTAGGAACAGATCAAATACTGTTGAACATGTTAAAAAATGTCAAAACTGAGTAAAAATATTCATATTTGAGATTTCTATGAATCACTTGGATCGATGGATGGACAAGGTACATACATGAACTTGGCAGCTGGATCAGTGGAGATGTCTCAGACGCAGACTGTTTCAGCTTCTACATGTAGTATGACATGCAAGAAACTTAGAATTTAGAAACAGCCCACACTCACAGTACAAAGTCAGATGATGAAGCCAATAGACATGAACAGGTGGTCACACAGATGACACTAGTAAACAACTTACATGTAATTGATTTCTGAAAGGAATTCCAGTAGCCAAGAGACTTCGTGGAACATGTCAGTAATTAATCATACCAGAGATGTAATTAATTATCTTGAGTAATTAATTACAAAAGAATATGAATCGACGATATGGACATACATGTTTGCATCATACAAGACGTCATCTCAGACACAGTAAGTTTGGCTTCTAATTACCGTTTTGGCAGTTATTGGATTCTAGTGGTTGTGATATTAGTGAAACAGGGTCTGAAATAACCCTTGATGATACATAATGTCGGATAAAAATCTGACCTATCAAAAGTGTAAAGAACTGAGATGTGGAAGCACTTCATATACATTGGAAAATGAAAAATTGGAAAATTACATCAAAATTCTGTTTGATTGATCAATTTAATATTCATTTCACATGTGTGGGTTGGTATTATTAAGTGTAGGAAATCAGAGATGATAACTAGGGTAGACTAGAGCATGTACATGTTAGTGTATCTGGTCTATATCAAACTAACTACATATATCATGCATTTACCATTTATGACTCACCAAGTGTGAGCTGGGATATGGAATGCAGTAATTCCCCTAATAATTCAATCACAGGAACTTCCCACAAAAAGAATCAGGCTGAGGAGTGATAAAATTTATTAGAACAGTAGTTGACAATCTGCTCCAAAATCATGCAAAATAATCCATTATTTCTTATTTATTATTGGCAGGATTTTCGAGGGTGATCAAAGTTGTCAGAATAACTGATTGCATTTTGTCCACAAAATTGGGGATGACTGACTTATTAGAGGAATGGCCTTATGTGATGTACATGTATCAGTTACAATGTGTAGACACACATACACGTGTACACCAGTACAGTATGTTATGGTATCATCAGAGTACTACTGATTCATTCTGTAGTTTCACTGTCAAACTCCAGCTTTCTCACTCTGTAGCTGCACTTTCAAACAAACGTCCAATATGAAATGTCAAATCTCAGTTAATTAATGCTATACAGGTGAAAGATTTTTACCTGCGGCACGCAGGTCTAAGGGAGGCTCGCGTTGTTGTTGTTGTTGTTCTTGTGACTTTTTGAAATGCGCATGCGCTATTAAGAGAGTGTGATCTCTGCCACACTTTTCTTTTCAACCTCCGATCTCACATGACAACACTGTCTTCAGGCGCGTTTGAATTCATTTGCTTCTATATTCGGTGGAATGAATTATTGCTTCGTTAATTTCCGGATTGGATTTATTATACATGAGAATAGTGTGAAGAACGCCAAAGGACCTACGAAGTAGGGTAGGCATTAGGACTCCGACACGCACTGAACTCTTGGACCCCCAGTTGAAATCCTGCCAATATTAAGATGGGCACGGCCCAAGTTAGAATCACCAGGGATTTTAATCAAATATCACCAGAAATTTTCAGCAAAAGTAGGTCAGCTCGAAACATGCTGGCAACAGTCCCCTAATGCACCTTCATGCCCAGTGTGAATAAAGTCACAGGACATAAGAAGTAGGGTAGGCATTAGGACTCCGACGCACGCTGAAAAACTCTTGGACCGCCAGTTGAAATCCTGCCTATATTAAGATGAGCACGGCTCAAGTTAGATTCACCAGTGATTTTAATCAAAAATCACAAGAAATTTTCATCAAAATTAGGTCAGCTCGAAACATGCTGGTAACAGTCCCCTAATGCACCTTCAGGCTTCATGCCAAAAATCAAGGTTCTAATATCAACGGTAACACTCAGATATAACATATCTCTCAGATATAACATAAATATAAATATTAATATTCATGTCACTGTTCCATTGTTTCTCTTGTTGTATTCCTCTTAAAATTTTGTACTCTGCCTTTGACTGGTGTTTGTACAATAAAATCCTGAATCTTGAATGCTTATTTTGCCGACGAAAGGATTCGGATGGACTCACTCATTACCGGACAATTTCAAATGGTAGCCCACTTCGAAGGGACAGAAATGACTATTTAGTATTTAATGAGTTAGACACCCCTGTGCACGAACAATACCTCACAGTCGTGCAGTTATATTGTGCACTTTCGGTTAAAAGCATGACATTTGACAAATAGCTATTTTGAATGATTCTCTTTCGGAACACAGCCTCTCTATCCTCATTCTCGCAAGCCAGGGCCTTGATTCGCTGGTATTGATGTTCCCGTCCTCTTCCGCACTCAGAATCCCTTTAGAATAGCATTAATCACTTCCGTAAATTCAATACTTATGTGTATCAGCAGACAATGCACAGAAACATATTGCATTTGACATCATTCTCTCAAGTCGGAGCCCACTTCTGCTAGAGTTTACTGGTTCTATACAAAATTTACGTTACTTTGTCAATTAGTTTTACGAATGGAATTACGTCATATATAGCAGATACTGGCCATAAAAACGATCTAGTTGACCTCGTGGCCAAAAGCTAGGGCATTTGTTTTCCTGGAGGGGTTTTTGAGTTTGATTTTGATACTTAGATACCTTTCGCATTGACTTTAACTTGGCAGTCATTTTCGCGAATGCAACAATTTGATGTATCAAAAGATAATAACGAGAATTCGACATCATTCTCTTACACACAGACCTTCTTTAGTGAACTAACCCCGAAACTTCGCACTTGAATCACCTTCGAAATGACTTAGTTACAAACATCTTCGCGAATTGAGTATAGGAAGATATCCATAGATACTGACTAGAAATGTTTCTTGTTTGCAGAATTTGATTTTAAAGAAAAGAAATTAATAAAATTAGCAACCTTCGAAAAGGCTTGGCCGAACATGTCAGATGAGATGATATTTCCTAAGAATGAAATAGTTAATCATTTATATAGAAGAAGCAAACCATGTCTTGGTATTGACTTGCTGCGTGGAAAAGAGTGGCAAGGAATTTAGTTCGCAGATGATAACGAACGTAAATGCAGAAACCTAATTAATTATTTTAATCGAATATCAAGACTGTAACAGGCCTCAATTTGAATAGTGAAAAAGTGTCATTATGCCTCTTGGACAGTTCGATAAAGCCTTAAATCCCATTCCGTAGTTTCACAGATCGAAGTGATAGACCTGATAATAAATTTATTGAAAAATAACTTTGAAGGAAATATAAATTTTCCATTTTGATCGGCAAATTAAGCGAGAAGGGAGACTGAAGAGCGCAGATTTTCGCGCTATGAAATTTGTTTGGATTTCCAAATATTTGAAAGCCTTTTTGATTTGCAAAAAGTAACGACTGAACCGAATGTTTTGAAACTTGGCATACACGATACTTGTACCAAAACATTGCCAAAGCGATCATGGTGAGTTCGTCTGTCAATTCAGTATAGACCGTCAAAATCGTCGAATTTTGAATGGGGAAAGTGAATATATATATATATGGTATCAGAACTATTACGCAATCCCTACAATTGTGGGTTACAAGTTGAAAATTACTTCCCTTGGCATAAAAACACTGGCAGATGGCGCTTTTTTCTACAATTACCACTACCTCCGCTGATGGTTGGTCCACTGACAATTTGTTTGTAATCATTGTTAGACAGGATTAGCCCCATGATTAACTGCCTGCGTAGCTTGAAGTACAGATTATCTCGGAAATCCCTACACATTCTATATTCATGCTTCATCCTCCCCTTATTCGATTATTCTGATGTTTTATGGGACAGTTGTACACAACAGCAGGAATTATCTCTAGAAAACTTACAACTGGATGCATTGAGAACAATCTCAGGATGTACACGGGGGACTTCGCATCGCCTTTTGTATGTAGAAACCGGTTTCATACCCCTTAAAGAACGCCGACGAAGACATAAGCTAAGATTATTTTATAAAATGTTAAATGGATCTACTCCACAGTACCTCTCGTCTCTTGTTCCCACTCGAGTTTCTGAAACTACACATTATCCACTCAGGAATGTAAATAGCTTTATAGTACCTTTTGGAAGAACTGCTTTGTACACAAATTCATTTTTACCTTCTGTCACACGAATGTGGAACGAATTAGAACCAAATATACAGCAATCTATTTCTTTCCAATCATTCTGTAAAAAACTTTCTGTTCAAGATAACGCGGTCCCTAAATACTATTTCACGGGATCGAGACGAGAGGTACAGATTATACACACTCAAATGAGACTGGGTTGCAGCAAACTTAATGCCCACATGTACGAACGTCATGTCTCTGAAAATGCTGCCTGCTCGTGTGGTTATCCTTGCGAAGACCCAACTCATTATTTATTTTCCTGTCCATTATATGTTAATATCAGACTGAATCTTTTAAACGGTGATTTAAATTATACCATGGATATCAATACCTTATTATTTGGCAGCGATAATCTGAATTACGAAGAAAACATTGATATTTTCAATAGAGTCCATGACTACATTTTAAATTCAAATAGATTCGTTGTTTAATTATATAGTCTATGTACGACCTAGTACCGCGCTTCGCATTATTCTTGTTAAAGTTGCCAGTCGCCATCTGCATTGTTTTTCCTATTTTACTTTATTTATTTCCTCTTTTCTTACTGCTTATCCACAGTTCAATTCTATCACTCTCTGTGAAGTATATTATGTATATATTTATTAACTTTATTCAATGTAACTTTATGTGGGGAGAGGTGTTAATATAGGCTTTGCCTGTTCACCGATCCCATTCCATTACATTGTTGGAATAAAATATTGTTTAAACCACCTCCGCTGATATGTCTTTCACTGTATTATTGCCACTGCCGCAGGTTTTGACTACAATGTAGTCATTTCTCACTTGTTTCACTTGTACTTACTCCCATTCAAGCTCAGCACAGTTTGTACACATACAATTGCGCATGCAGTATGGCGACACGATCAGAAATCCACTGGGTGTACACAATAATCCAAGTAAATCATTCACATGGAGGACCAGAAATCCATGAAATTTCCCCACAGATCTTCTTTTAGATATGATGAGTAAAATAGACCGATTACGAATTCAGCACATAACGTATGTTTTTATATCACGACCATGAGCCAAATCAAAGCCAGCCTCTTCTCTCCACTGACATGCGCATCACACACTTTGAAGATAACCTTACCCGATTTCTTCAAATTTTTCGAACAGCTGTTTTAATCTTAGAAGCAGAAAAAACATATTTATGTCAACTGAGGCTAAATACTATATGTTTTGGAACATCATGATGTCTTGCCGGCATCATTGAAAACTGTTGACCGCTTCTCTCTTGCAGGAAACAAGCCTATGTTTATGTATACTTTTGTCTTTGAATTTGGTGCTAATACTGTTATATGGAAATGGAATAGGTCTTTGGATTATGGACGCGGATATTCTCTAATGGACGACGGCTGGATTATGAATGACGGACTAGACGCTTGTAATGGATATGTTATTTATCTCACGAACTGAAATTCTAGCTAGTGGAATTTGAAAAAAGTCACCAGAATTCATCTCGACAGATGCCTGAAGTTAAGTTTTACCGTCTGAATAATTAGAAGAACTAGGGTAATTGTCTCTCTTTAAATCACGTTAGCATTTCATGCTCCAAGGCTCAAGTACATAGGATCATTGATTATCAATACGACCGTATGTATATACAATCATAACAGACGGACAGCGGGTGAGTTGAATTATCCAAAACTCAATCTGAGTGTCAAAATATTATACCTCACCCACTTTTGTATTGATCTTTGTCCGCAACAACATCAATACCTCACCCTATTAAAATGGGCCTCGATGCATTAAACAAAAGCTACAGCATTTTGTGCACATTAAATTAAATATCACGGAGAAATTGTGGATTGGTCATTTGTGCATTGCTGTTATATATTATTCACGCTGCAAACAAGAAAAATTCACGCGGGGCAAATCGTTCATTACTTACAAGCTCCAAGGTATTCAAACTAAAAATTGAACCAACCAAATGTGATTTAGTTCATTTAAAACACAAATCGCGAAATGGTTCATCACTGAATCAGTTTGGTTCTTATGCCGTAGCGAATAGATCGAAAAATTCAGACCAAGCGTATAAATTAATTATACATAGATACAGGTAAGCTGTACATATAATTACCGGTAATTAGCAGAATGATGCCACTGATTTGATTGAAATTGTAGTTTAAGGGCCGCTTCCCATTCGGATTTCGCGGCCCATCAACTCAATGTTTTATTTGAATTTCGCGGTACATTACTTTGTTTATTGAATATCTTTTCCAGCGCTAAATATATATGATGCCACGTAGGATGAAATGCATATTATATGATTATTTTGCATTACACTTTCTTTCACTTTCAACATTTTTCTAACTATGCATGTAATATCGAAGTACATTGACTGAACTTTGTGGAAGAGAAAGACCGGAATAACTCAAAATTCAACGTTTCTTGCGGAAACCCGCGTATCAATTATTGAACAATGATGATAGATCAGACTATTGTGTATTGACTAGGCGATGATTGCGATTTTATAAGCCTGTCACCTCGGTATAATCTGCTGGGACAAATGTACCCTGTTAAGCCATGCACACTGAAGATACACTATAAAGCACAAAATCAATGGCACACGTGCTGAGATAATCCCAACCGTCCGGGAAACGTCGTCTGCCAGCATTGACTCAACACAACTTGAGAAGTTTGAGTATATGGTTTCTTTACTCAATGTATCGCCTCTGGAGAGATACAAAGGTATAAATACCCATCACGAACTGCTACTTTTATCTCAGTCTCCACTTGCTTCTAATAAGAACCAGTCTACCGATACACTAGAAATCCCAACTATTTCAAGATGGCCGCCAAGAGGAAATACTCAGAGATGGAACAAAGCGAGCCGACACCAACTGAACCCATCGTCCAGGCCGACCTGCATAACGTTATCGACGAGTTGGTGGATTTCTACGAAGGACTGGATATCAGCGATGACCTGAACCATAAACCAAACTATTCCTACACGGAACTGATCTTCCTCGCCATTATGAGAGCTCCAAACTTTTGTCTGCCAATTTCAGAAATCTACCGATACATGGAGAACCGCTTCGCCTTTTTTCGGAACTGTACCAGACAACATTGGAAAAACGCCGTCCGCCACAGTTTGTCCAAAACCAAGTGTTTTACCAAGATCGGCTGTGAAAACCGAAATCATAAAAGGGGAATACTGAACAGGTTTGTAATATCTCAATCGTATCTTTGCTAGTGAGAGTTCTATTCGTACTTGTATTATAATTTGACCGTTCAAAGATATATTCGTTTGTAATTCCAACAATAAGTTTGATGTTAAATGTCGGAACATTTTGAAATACCTGATGCTAAATTTTGTCTTTATTTTTCCAGATCTTCTTATTTATGGATGGTGATCCCAAGCAGTGTTCTTGCCTTCGCTCGAGGATATTACAGGCCAGGCGATCAGAAAAAACCCGGTAACAATGCCTTACGTGCAAAATTTTACCAGATCAGTGGCATTGGCTTATGGAACCAGTGTATCTTGTCTCTCGCCAACAGGATGGACGCTCTAAGACAAACATTAAACAGCTCTCCTAATCCCACCACGTTCTTTGAACTACAGACCTGTAACATCTCAGTGTCGGCTAAGCGTAAAAACAGTCAGTTCTTCTCGATGGCTGATCTTATTTCTACCCCTCATGTAGACGGTGTTACTCCAAAAAGACGGAAAACCACGAAGTCGCCTCCAGTTGTTGAGAGTACCGCCAATTTTATCGTCCATCCAGCAATGACCTCGAGCCCGAACATCGACGCCAATGGCGCCCATATCTCTGAGATAGCTTCCACAACAAGCCCTAACGACAGTGGTTACAGTACAAGCTATGAACTCTCCAGCCCACAGGATCATGATAATTTGAGCGCTCGTCCGAACCCGGAGTGCTACAGTCCTGTATTTTTCAGCACGGATCAAATCTATCGTCTGCCAGAAGTGACATTTGACAGCATCTTCAACATTCCTGCAATTCCACATTTGCCTCCCCTGCAACTTCGATTTGATGACGTCACAGACAGGGCCCAACACCAATGCAATTATCTCCCTTCTTTTATAGAACCTAATACATGTAATATGTTCGGTAGTCATTATTTCACTGACTGTATGTTTTCATCCTCATATTCCAGTTATTTGACTTTATGAATCTTTTACGTTGTATATACATTTTTTCAGTGTTTGTTTTGTATATATTAACGTGCTCTCAAAGTGCTATACTGTATAATTT
>JAVTVY010019058.1:0-76784 GCA_036873755.1 Hanleya hanleyi
CGTTTTGGGGCCGAGATATACCGAAGGGGCTGAGTGAATGAGTGAGTGAGTGTGAGTGAGGAGGAGGAAGAGGTGAAGTGAAGGAGGAGGAGGAATGGGGTTGAGTGAATGAGTGGTCATATAAAGTCGTTTGTAAACCATTAGCCTCAAGTTGTATCTAAACATGAGTGGTATCCTATTGAAGCTCTTATCCGGTAGAGACAGACTGGAAGTGATATATGCATGCGCACTGAGAAGTGGTAGAGAAAGGGGAGTTTCAGTGGTGCTGACTATGCCACAAACACGTCAAGGTTATATGCATAGCAATACCTGCAGCGAGAGAAGGAGAATCCCACACAAAGCCTTAACGCATAGCTTAAGTTGGTCCTCCGCAGTTCCGTAGCAATGGTCCCGATCTAATTGTCCCCCGTCGCGCGGGGACTTTAAAATGGTTCTTGCTTCTTTGTGTCCGTGGATGTCCGTGTACGCCCGTGCATGTGTGTTCGAAGCGATAACTTCCTAATGCTTCGTAGGATTGTTCCGAAATTCGGCATATGCATACCTTGCGACAAGATGTCTTTCGGTGTTGCATTTCAGCAACATCTGCCTGAAGGTGGCGCCACTGGGTTGCTTCTTTGTGTCCGTGGATGTCCGTGTACGTCCGTGCATGTCTGTTCGAATTTTCCGCAAGGGATAACTTCCTAACGCTTTGTTGGATTGTTCCGAAATTCGGCATACGCATTCCTTGCGACAAGACGCCAGTCGGTATTGCATTTCAGCAACATCTGCCTGAAGGTGGCGCCACTGGGTCAAAATGGATCTTGGTTCTTTGGATTCGGGGATGTCAGTTTGAATTCTTTACAAGCGATAACTTTCAAATGCTTTGTTGGATTCTCCTGAAATTCGGCATACGCATTCCTTGTGAGAAGACGCTGTTGTGAACTGCATTTCAGTAACATTTGCCTGAAGGTGGCGCCAGTGAGTTTCGCTGAGACCATTTTTTCAAATCATTAGGACTGTACATGTACCATGATACAGGACCAGGGGGACATTAGAATGACTTGGTTCCACAAAGTTAAATTTTCCAAATAATAATAATACTTTGATCGGGGACTTTAAAATGGTTTTTGCTTCTTTGTGTCAGTGGATGTCCGTGTACGTCCGTGCATGCCTGTCTGAATTTTCCGCAAGCGATAACTTCCTAACGCTTTGTTGGAGTGTTTCGAAATTCGGCTTACGCATTCCTTGCGACAAGACGCCAGTTGGTATTGCATTTCAGCAACATCTGCCTGAAGGTGGCGCCACTGAGTTTCGCTTCTTCGTGTCCGCTCCAGTTAAAATGGGTCTTGCTCTCTTTGTGTCTGTCTGTTCAAAGTCTTCACAGACGATAACTTCCAAAAGCTTTGTTGGATTCCTTCAAAATTTAGCATATACACTCCTTGTGACCAGACGTGGGCTGATATTGCGTTTCAGCAAGATCCACATGAAGGTGGCGCCACTGGGTCTTGTTCCAATTTTCTGTGCATGTCTGTGGTTTCCATTCAAATTCTTCACAAGCGATAATTTCCAAATACTTTGTTTAATTTAGGCATCCCGAGGGAGGCAATTCTTCACAAGCGATAATTTCCAAATACTTTGTTTAATTTAGGCATCCCTAGGGAGGCCTTATGTGTTTGTCATTTGCTTCTTTCTTCCGCTTCTCGCCATTAGTTTTTAATTTCACATCGCTTTAAATGACGGACACCACTTTCTTAAATTTTGCTGACCATTCCTTCTACATGTATTCCACATCATATGATTTACACTAAAGCTTTTGCAGGAACCATATTTTATTTCAGAATCCCCGCAGTACCAAACCCCTGTTAGTTTTCAATTTCGTGTCGCCTTAAATGAAGGACAACATCTCCTTCAATTTTGCTATCAAATCATTCTATTCCACATCATATGATTTACCCTAAAGCTTTTGCACGAACCATATTTTATTCCAGATGTATAATGTGGAATACCGACCAGAAGTATAATATGAAATAACTGGTGGGTAATTCCCCGCAGTACCGAACCCGTTTTCCTTTAATTTCGTGTCATCTTTAACGAAGGATATTTCCTTCAATTTTGCTATCAAATAATTGCATTCCACATCATATGATTTACCCTAAAGCTTTTGCACGAACCATACTTGATTTCAGATGTATAATGTGGAATACCGACCCCCTGTTTTTTGTGGGTTTTTTTCGTGTCATATTAAATTTTGCTATCAAATAATTGTATTCCACATCATATGATTTACCCAAAAGCTTCTGCATGAATCATTTGTGTCCGAACGTGTAACTTATTATATTAATTACAACTGAGTTCCGAAAGTTTGGCGTTTCGCCCACTTGCGCCTACATGTAGCACCACCTCGTGTCAAATCTAAATTTGATTTCGCTCATCGGATTTTTCTCCTATTTGGTATTCAGATACCATGCCATGATATGTCCCTTGGGATTGTATTTCGCCTGCTTCTGCATACTGGTGGCGACACCTTGTGGCAAAATCTGAAATATGTTTTTGGCAATAATTTGACAACTGCTCATCAGATTCTTCTCAAATTTGGTATTCATATGCCATAAGATGTCACTTGGGATTGTGTTTCGCACACTTGCGCCTACAAATCTAAATTTGGTTTCTGGGCAATAATTTTAAGATCCCTCTTCAGATTCTTCCTAAAGTTTGTATGCTGATAGATGTACCATGTCATGAGATGATGCTTGGGATTGCGTTTTGCCCACTTGCACCTGCAGGTGATGACACCTGGTGGTGGCAAATTTAAAATTTGGTTTCCGGACAATAGGTTGAGGATGCATTCAGCTTCTCGTCAAATTTGGTTTGCAGATAATATGCCTTGAGATGTCACTTGGGGTTGCTTCTCGGTTACATAATTTCCATGCTTTACTGCATGGAAACTATATTACAGAAGCAATCAACGTTCAGTCAACCGTTCTGAGTTGATTTTAAAACTTGGGAAGGCAGAAAGACCATTCCGCATCCAACGCTTGTGAAGTAGCAGTTGCCTCCCTCATGTATATCCCCCGAGATCAACAATGCTAAAACATATTGCTGCCATTTCGGCGGGGAACTTAGCATCCTCTGCCTGCTTGTTTCAGACAGATAGATTATCCGTGTTCTGTTACATCATGAAACTTCTTGCCTTCTTAATAGCTCATATCGATAATTCCATCCTGTTCAGCACTATCAACGCTGGAAACGAGGATATACATATCGATGGCTGGCTTCGTTTACACGGTGAGTAAATTTTGTCCTGCCTCCGTTATGCCCGTTGGGTGTACCTAAAAATCAGGACTCATTTACGGAGAGAAACTCTGACAAAAAACGAGCAGGTTGACCCTCACTGTTTTCGCCTTTTTAAGTTGGTATCGGAGCTGGGAACATGAGAACATTTTTTTTAATTGAAATCGCTCTTACAGTTTTTTCTGGAAATTGAGCCGACTTTGACCATTTTCCGATATTTTAAGGGGTATTCTAGAAAAAATGAAGTATGATATTTTATCTGGAAATACTTCAGGGTATATTAGGAAATGATTATCGTATAAGAAATAAAATAATTCTGGGCACTTTTATGCATAAAAAGGCAAAAAATATAATAATAATGAACAAAAAATAAGAAAAAAACACCGCCGTTTTGAATTTACCTACATGGTGATCCCCTGATCGGATGGGTATGGAAGAGGCAGAAAATGACCTCACTATGACGCTTTCGTTGGAAACATTGTAAAAAGTTTGGTTGTGGGAAGGGGAGAGTCAGAGTATGCATATTTCTCACAAGATTCACCGACCAATGGGAATAAATTCGGATGATGTACAAGCACTCCCTGGGACTGTCGCACTCACCGTTACAGGCATCTGTGCCAGATTTGCATAGGCCTGCTTGCCCCGGGATATGAGGAGTGGAATAAAGGTTCGTATTCCTGGGAACTGTTTTGCATCAAGATGTCGACAACCGGCCCAGTTGTCGATAGCTGAGCAGTCCTTATATTGTTCTGACAGCTGACATCACATACAGTGACATTGGAGATATTTTCGCTAATTTGCCCATGGCGACTAATAAAGCCACAGGTGTTTCATGGTTGACTGAATCTCCGTAGTTGTATTAGGCATGGAAAGGTCCTGGTAAATATATTTAACCAACCTCCCCACAGCGCATGCTCCATTTCGCAGGCTCCATTA
The DNA here is from genome assembly GCA_036873755.1 of Hanleya hanleyi. Classification (NCBI taxonomy): domain Eukaryota; kingdom Metazoa; phylum Mollusca; class Polyplacophora; order Lepidopleurida; family Hanleyidae; genus Hanleya; species Hanleya hanleyi. Next base: position 4,207 of record JAVTVY010019058.1, read on the forward strand.
CCATCCCTACCACCAATAGCGGAAGTTGACCTTTACTACGTTGCTATGACGTATAGGGGAAACCAACCAACGCACGGTTCAGTTTGAATCCAGCCGAACAACTCCTTTAGTGTTGCACATGAGCGAACTACTTTTCATATGCTCTGTCCAGATAAACAGGGAAAATTATCTCCAGATAATTCTTTTTAACGCTAGGTCAACAGAAGTATTATGCAGACTTGAAAAGTAATCGAAATGTTCGGTATACATCTATTTTACTATATATGATATCACTTCCGGCGATGTGCGCGAAGGCCTCGAATCCGGTCCAAAAATCTGACTGGTGGCTGGGGTGTTATTAGACCCACAGCGAGGTGGTTGATATTTAACCCGACAGGTGCTGATGCGTTCCAAGTGGAATCTTCCACATACCTATTAAACAATTTGAAGGAGAGGAGCCGGAAAGCCACAGCATAACCAGAGCTGTTTTCGTTATGGTGTGGTATGTTCGTAAGCGAACGTTCGCCTTACAGTCGCTCAACGTACTAAACGTTATATAAACCGTTCCATGAACCACAGTAACACACTGCTTTGTGGCGCGTAGTGTGCCAAACCTCTCAGGAATGATTCAGGGCTAACATGTGGTTCCACTTTTCCGAACATCACAGAAAAGTCCATGTTTGACGCTTCCGCACTTACTAGAGTAAATACGAGCTGCGCACATGTAACGTTTCTGTGAATGTCTATTCGCGCATCATTAGGACCTCTAATTAAGGATACAGAGCCATCCTGCAGACAATTTTACAAACCCTCTTGAAATTTTCTTTATACAGCTAAAAAAAAACACCATAGCTTGTACATGGCTATGCATATATCCGTTGAAAGAGTATTTCTCGGGGCTTTCAAATATATATGTATATATATATTTGTTCGCTATAAACACACTTGTTCTGAAGATATTTGTATTTCAATCGCATTATTTTCTAAAATGGGCCTTCTTTTTAAAATTGCTATTTTCAATAAAGTATTCCAAATATCGTCGCAAACATCATCATTTCTGGTAGAAGACAACTCCAACAGAAAATCTGTGTCTCAGTTTTTTAAGTTTTGGTCTAGTTCTTTTTCTACTGACTTTTGATGGCAAATTTCTCTATAAAATCGAGTAACTCGCAGTGTTAAACTTTGAAGCTAAATTAAAAACAAACTATATAAGTATCGAAATTCTGAGACCGGGCCAAGGAGTAATAGTGTATTAAATAATCACATCAAATATCAGGTCTCTAAGATAAATACTTTTCGAGAAATAAACCATGTCCATATAAATTAGATGAAAAAAATAAGAATAGCAGAAATCGATCGAAAAGGCAAAAGGTGCTTAGGTAGTCTCGAATTTTGCAATTTATGCTCAAATTTTATACTGAGAATTTTTTTTCAAATGGACATCAGAGTCAAGTATTGAGAGATAATTATTTCAAAAATTATAGTTTTGTATAGTTCCAAAATAGTGTTTTTAATCCGATTTTAACGTACAGAAATGAATGGAACTCGTTCAACGAGCTTATTTCACACCTTAACTTTCACCGGTCGACGAGCTGTCTGAGTAAACCGTCAGTGCATTATGAAAATGCCACATCCCTTTTGTATATAAATAGCCGCCTCAATACGCACTGATCACACCGATTTCATTCATTCATTCACTGGCCACATAAAGTGCTAAACAAATTCTGAAAGTGCAAGCTCTTATGTTTTACTTTATTTTAATCATCACACGTGAAATATACTGTAAATATACATATATTGTATGGCTAACTGGATGACGTGTAGCATGGAGCCTACTAAGACTTAGTAGGCTCCATGCGCGTAGAGACAAAACGTACATGTCGTAAGACCGAAAATGAAATAAACGATGATAGTCTGTTAAGATTTCTGTGAATATATGTTTTAGATAATTAGCTTAGGAAACCGGAAAGGTAGATAATATTTCATCCGCAACTCATTGTATATTGACCAGGTTCAGTATTTGTTTGTATTGTCTTTGGTACTTGTTGTGTAAATGTGCAAATACATACATACTACAAGCCACGCGCTATTTCACTGAATAAAAAAAAATAAAAATCAAAGTTTACAATGATGGCTCCTGTTCAAATGTGAATCAGTTGCCCGTTGAAGTTTCCTTACCGTATCACTATATGATGGTAAACTCAGTATGAAATATAGGACATATTCCCCAGTTGTGTACTAAACAAATACTTGTGCTACAGGACGGTTTTTCACGATCTCACAAGGGATCCTTGTAGCCATGACATTATACTATTTGAGAATTGGATTTTAGAACTGCATTTAAGCACCCTCTGTCTTTTCCTTATTGACGTTTGCTGAAAGCTCACAGAAACAAAGTTTCTATGACTGTACTCTTATTCTACATTCTACTTTGAAAGAGGAAACATGGTTGCATTCAGCAAAGTATGGGGATATTTTGATAATATACATGGTTATCGCTCCACAAAGTGTAGTTTTTTATGCAAGGAAAGGCTTAAGCACGCCACTAACACTATTTGGTCTTTTGGGGGGGGGGAGTATTTGCCCCTACCAAAAACTCGAAGCGACAAAATGGCGGCCATGACGGTGTGCTTGAAACACTTTTGTTGTTTTTCTTCAAAATGTTTGCCTTTCCACGCATAAGTGTTCAAAATTATTGTATTTCACAATTGCATGGGTTGAATCTGTATCCATTAATAATTCCCGCGTGAAATAGAGTACATGTACATTCTCGTGACCCCCGTTTTGATTGACCCATGCACGATGTTTCGCCCCTGCAATTGTACATTTAGAATACCGACCACGAAGATGTAATAAAAGTATGCTTCTCGACTTGTCCTTCAAATATGTGAATTTCTACCTCAACATCTCTGAAAAGATTCAATTTTACATGAAATATCTATTCTGCAATTTGCCGAGCAGCTTCTTTACGGAAACATGGCAATTGGTTATATAAACAGACAAAAGGATTGAGTGGATTAAAATAATGTCATGAATGGAGTAATGCAATATCAAGATTACGACAACATGTGCTTATGTCTACCAGGCTAATCTGTCTGACGAAATGTATACATATCTCATGGTTATCTGTATGTGGGATGGATCTAACACGACAGTGGAATATTCCGATGTGAAATGCCCCCTTCCCTAATTATTGTTCTTACCCCATGAGCTAGGGGGGGTTGAAACTTACCACATTATACCCTTGGGTCAAGCTTTACCAGAAAATATGAAAAAATCCAGATGACCGATTTGATTCCGTCACAGTGACGTCATTTTAAAAAAACGGCATTTTCTGGTCCATTTTTTGGTCAGATTTTTTTTTTATTTTTCATTTATGCAATTCCTCAGCAAAAACTGTATTATAAATTAGTAAATATTAATGTGATGTGAAATAAAACAGTTTTTGCCCACTTTTCTTCGTGGAAAAGTAGAAATTTTGAAGAAAAATGACGAAAACATCACTTTTCTGCTACCCTATGTGGCCGCCATCTTGAATTTACCCATGATCCTGTGCTCCGGGGGTTATGCAAATAGACTCAAAATGACCCCAATATAATAAACTATAAAGTCACGGAGCGTCAGCTCTCATTTTGTCCTTCCGGAGATAGCGCTGAAAGTTTGGTAGGGGGGCATTTTGCTCCCCCGCCCCCAACCACGGCCCGGTAGGGTTAAATTCACGTGTTTCGTATCCGTCGTTGTTTTGACATGAGAAGCGCCCCATGCGGTTATCCTCAGCTTTTCTCCCATTCGAGACTGCTCGGCCTATTCCGTCAAAGCCATAGTACCTCGCGCTTAAAGGTGTAAGGATTTTACAGCCATCAGCTGTAAACCGTGATCCGACGCACGTGAGGCACATCACATGCTATAGGATGTGTTTCCGCTCACATAGTCCTCGCGTTATTTCTCCCTTATCAGGAGATAACATATATATAATCAAATGAAATGGATACTTGATTCTACCCGCGAAGGATCTCTTCTAATTCGAGGTGTTTCTCCTGGTTTTTCTTCTCGAGCTGATCTCTATGTTAACGGAAGTCATACAGCGGACATGAGCTGTTCGGAGTTTCGGCGTGATACTGTGCATTCAACATGAATGCCAATATGGATTTCTAGCAGTGCGTCACGAGGTACTAATGTCCTGCATTATCCGAGACCGTGTCTAGTGGTTTTCTCCTTGTGAACTCGGCCTTTGTCATAATATTCCGAGAGCTCACGAAGGTTGCGCATCGGCCAAAATGCCGTCCCCTCATTGGCTGTTTCAGTATAACTGTACCGCTCTAATCTGATTACAGGGCTTGATACGGAGGATACAGACATGTATAGAGGATGGATTTGGCATTTTGGAGTGGTTCGTACACTGGTAGCTACTCTAGCGGTAGTATTGCGAGAAATAGCTATAGCTAGCCAATATCAAGGTACGCAGTGGCTCTTGCGGATCAGATCAGTACGGCAGGCGATTTGTTGCTTTGTTCAATAATACCAATAGTCTGTCCAATAATAACCTGTATGCATTGAATGAAATGACGAAATGTCCATTTTGCTTCCGTTCAATTAAAAATATTGGTTGTATAATCTCGATCAGGTTTTTAATATGAATACATCCACCACTATAACACCGCTATTTATTCAATTTAAATAAATATAATGAAATATATATATATATATATATATAAGGCTTCTTAACCATTGAATATATTCTTGTGCAATTATTGAATGGTTTTTCTCGGGTTTTTTTATTTATTACACAGTGACTTCTCATAGCACATGTTTTTTTCTATTGGACATGGTTTCATCAACCAAACCCTGCACGCAGATTGTTGACGAAATCATTACTGCTGAACCCTCAGTTTTCCAAATTACAATTCAAACGACTAGATTGCTACTGTGCGAGCCATACAGATCTATATATAAGAAGGTTCTAATGTGTATCATTATGCGAATTTGGAAATTCTGGCACTGGAATAACATGCGAACTCCGTAATCCAGTTAGCTTGAAAACGTTATTCCCTGTCACGTATAATATGTTCGTGCTGAAGAGGACTACTCTTGCTCGACTGTGGCATCATCTTGAACTAAAACCACGCCATGTATAGCCAAACCCATGCGCTTGTTATGCGCTCTAAATAATTCGAATGCAGAAACGAAAGTTGAGAGCACAGAATAAAAATATAACACACTCGAAGTGTGCTGCGCGGAGTTATATATATAGAACGTGATGGAGACGAAGCCTATCGTAAAACGAATTCTATTGGCTTCTAAGGACCAATGTTATTAAATATAACATTTTGACTTTGTAAACATTTAGGAATAAAAACTAAATACCAATACAGAATATTACAATACGTCACCTTCTATGGATCAGAGTACTCAGCTCTTTATGTCAAAGGGTGCACAAATAACAAACTGCGAGTTCAGCTGTACAGTTCAAAAGACAACGAATATAACGGGTGGAACGTCTCTGTGCCCAGACTAAGGGCAATCTCAGCAAACTCAGATATAATATCACGGAATCCCTGATTTACCCTCTTGGTTTACCTAGATTGAGGCCAAGGATACACGATAGTATCGTGCTTGAAGGTTAAGGTGTTTCCGTCGAACAGTAAAGAATATATATTATGGGGAATTTCAGTTGTTAGGGCACAGAATATAGTGTGGAAGTTTTAAGCTGTTTAGATAAGAGGGTGACGAATATATAAGTGCTCCCGTGTTCAAATATATAAATTTCCATGCCTAAAATGACGCCATTATCATAGCCAGTGTGTTTTTCATTCATTGATGACAGCTGCTGTGAAGTCTGTGTCAATAAAGGCTTATTAAAAATAGGTAGTCTCCACAAAGCTTTCTGACCGGACCTGAAGAGCAAACTGGTGCATGTGCGCTTTGAAGTACACGGATGTTTTTACATAAGGTATACCGGTATTCTAACATACGTGTAGAAGGTTATTCATACCAGCATCATATGAACCAAGCACCAAGTTATTGGCTTTTATATTTACATAAACTGTGTAATCTTGATCTTCGCCGATGAATTCAAACATCTCCTTCCCAGGCGAGATTGATGGTTCAGTAAATATTCAGTTAGTAATTAATCCAGACTTGCATTTCGTTAGGTAATGTACTCGCGTGTGGACAGATAACTCGATTCCCCAGTGCCGGAGATTACCGCTGGCGGTAACCCAGTCAAATCAATTCTCGTCAAAGATTTGCCTGGGCCTATTTACCACAGCATATGACTAGAGTGGGCGGTAACTGCCTACTCCGGCGCTGATTTGCATCAAGTAGATTCAACACTGTTTTGATGGCCGCAAAGGTCGAAAATATTTTTGCTTCATCGAGGTCGATGTTCATTACTTGTATAACGATTTGATTTGTCTATTTCGGAGAGGTCTGAGTATATGAACGTCCTCGCCTGAGTGATATATCGATTGCCAAGGCGCTGAGGAAAAGGCCACGCGCAGTTCTGATTGGCTAAAACCATGTACGGTACTGCTGATAGACCATCCTGTTGAGCCAGTGACTCGAACTTGGTTAGTTACCCACAGCAGTTCTGGATATAAATAGCTCAAGAGGATTTCTCCTAATCGAACCAATAGTAAGCGTGTTAAACCAGCTGAATACACCAATCCGCTGCGAGATTTGAGATGTGTATTCCACTGTTGTCCCAACTACTTTGATATCATCCTGAAATTGACATCCGGAGTCAAAGCATAAACCACAGGCTTGAAATACCGACACACCAATTCAAAACAAGCACGGGGGATGAAATGTACGAGATTGTATAATAGAGGCAATCACCCGAGAGAGCATTCCAATCACCAAAATTGTGCAGGTAAACACACTCCGATGATTTAGGATTTACCTGGACTGAAGATGGAGATGGTAATATTCATGTATACGGGTCGAGTAAATATCTGGTGATATGTTGATATTACAGACACCATATCAGCTTTCCCATTTTGCAGTGGTTCAGATGGAACGCATAAGCCGGGGTGGGTTGAATATAAAGTGGTTAGTAGTAGACAAAAGTGAAACAAAGTAAACTTTCACCCGGATGTAGTGACGTCATAAGGCGGATTGAGGAGGAACTAGTAGCGCCATCTGTACACTCTGGACGCAAGGGAGACAACTCGAATGTTTGGCCGCCATCTTGATTTTTTGCCTCGTCTCATGTCACGGTAAATTGAGCAACATTACCCTCAAAAAACCCTCACATTACCCTCAAAAAACCCTCTAAGACATATAATAATAATAAAGATACCCTATAGGTGTTGTACGATCTTATTATGACGAGTCTAGGATCAGTGCGACCCCAGGGTCGAGCGTTTATTGTCCGATATGTCTCCGCAAAAAATAAACAAACAAAATGGCGGCGCTTGCTATGGGGATTCCCTTTTGACATCACGACATCGATCGCGCTGCCCTCTGGAGGCAAGGAAGACAACTTCTGACTGGGCGAACCCTCTGTAGGACAAATGCCGGGTCATCTCCCCTGATTCGAACATTTGCGTCTTTACGGGGAATGCCTGTATGATGTATAGGGGTGGTCATTTTGGTCTTGTGGATTTTACTATGGGTTGTGGTTCGTGAAGGGGCATCTGGTGGGCTGGGTGTGGGGTTGAAATATCGGCATTCTGCGCATGCGCGGTGGCCCAAGGGTATGGAAATAGACGTTTTGGAGCTAGGGGAGGCACTAATGGGCCGATGGGGTCGAGTGAGGTATCAAAGTGAAGGTTATGTGAGGGGGCATGTAATGGGCTGGGGGTGGGGTTGAAATAGCGTCATTCCGCGCATGCCCGGTGGCCCAAGGGTATGAAAATAGACGTTTTGAGAGCTAGGGGAGTCCCTAATGGGTCGATGGAGTTGAGTGAGGTATCAAAGTGAAGCATTCGTGAAGGGGCATCTGATGGTTTGGGTGTGCGGTAGGAATATCATTCTGCACATGCGCAGATGCAATGCGGAGCTCTCGTCCAATCAGAAGCGAGTATTTCAAATCCGTCACAGAGCTCTCGTCCAATCAGAAGCGAGTATTTTGACCCGGTGCATTATGGGACATATCCAAGATGGCGGCACGTGTGTTCAAGATGGCGGCACATCCGGTGTCGAAAATATCCGGTGTCATTTCGTCGGGATTTGGTCACCTAGTGTCGAAAACTGGACCCTGTATGGGTCCCGCTACACGTTTTGGGGTCTAGGTGGGCCACTAGTGGTCCAATGGAGTCGTATGAGGTATCAAAGTGAAGCATTCGTGAAGGGGCATCTAATGGGCTGGGTGTGGGGTTGAAATATCGGCATTCTGCGCATGCGCGGTGGCCCAAGGGTATGGAAATAGCCGTGTTGGAAGCTAGGGGAGCCACTCATGGGCCGATTGGGTCGAGTGAGGTTTCAAAGTGAAGCATTCGTGAAGGGGCATCTAATGGGCTGGGTGTGGGTTTGAAATATCGGCATTCTGCGCATGCGCGGTGGCCAAAGGGTATGATAATAGCCGTTTTGGAAGCTAGGGGAGCCATTCGTGAAGGGGCATCTGATGGGCTGAGTGTGGGGTTGAAATATCGGCATTCTGCGCATGCACGGTATGGAAATAGACGTTTTGGAGCTAGGGGAGCCCCTAATGGACCGATGGAGTTGTATGAGATATCAATGTGAAGCATTCGTGAAGGGGCATCTGACTGGACTAGCGGCTCGGGCGTTGTCACCGTTCTGCGCATGCGCAGACAGGGAATTGTGGGAAAAGGGTATGGAAATAGACGTTTTGGGATCTAGGGGAGCCCCTAATAGGCCGATGGAGTCGTATGAGGTATCAATGTGAAGCCTATGTCAAGGGGCATCAGATGGGCTGGGTGCGTGCGTGTAAAATTTTTCCTGAAAAAAAACGGAGCACGGACTTTATCGAAAAATCCGGGAAAATACCTATATGGGGTATGGGGGGTATATAGGTCGCCGGGCTTAACGGGGCTTGCCTGTCAATATAGTTATCTCCCCCTAGTTCCAGGGTGGGTGTATGTAAAAAATTTCCTGAAAAAATACGGAACACGGACTTTATTCTAAATTACGGGAAAATGCCTATATGGGGTATGGGGGTATAGGACCATCCTGCGAAACCTACTTCTCGACATTTGCGGTATAGGTTGTGGGGTCTCGTTTTCTTAGTCTCGTCAAGACAAACATGTTAGGAAGTGTCGCGGAGCGAATCGGTGAATTTTTTGAAAAAGTACGATATAGCCCCATATAGTCCCATACTGAGGTATAGGACCAATGTTTGTCCCCCTGGGAAACCTACTTCTAGACATTTGCGGTATGGTTGTGGGGTCTCGTTTTCTTAGTCTCGTCAAGACAAACATGATAGGAAGTGTGCTGGAGCGAATCGGTGAAATTTTGAAAAAGTTCGAGGAGCCCCATATAGACCCATATAGTCCCATACTGGGGGTATAGGTCCAATGTTTGTCCCCTTTGGATTTGTTTTTCACGTCTCGTCATTTAGAACACGATAGGAAGTGTCCCGGAGAGAAACGGTGATTTTTTTGGGAAAAGTCACCGAGGCCTGGGTAGGCCCATAGGCCTGTACTGCATGGCTATGGGTGTATAGGTCCACACGGGGTGGATGTTTTGGAGTTTAGGTGGGCCACTAATAGTCCGATGGGGTCGAGTGAGGTCTTATTTTGAAGCTCTCATGCAGGAGCACTTGACTACACTAATGGTTCGTCCGTGCTCAATACTCTGCGCCTGCGCAGTCTGCCCGTAGTAGAGAAAGCAGGCATTTTGAGGGGGTATGTGGGTGTGTTTGGGGTAGAGATGCACCGCTATGGGTCCGAATGGGTCGTGTGAGGTGTCAAAGTGAAGCTTGTGTGGGGTAGAGTCAGAATGGTGTGTTTTTAAGTGCAAGTCGCGTTAATCTGCGCACGCGCAGTTGGTTGTAGTAAGTAAAGTGGCCATTTTGGGGCAGTGAAAGGAAGGTATTTGGTGTAGAGATGGGCTATTCACGGTCCGAATGGGTCGTGGAAGGTGTCAAAGTGAAGCTTGTGTGGGTTAGAGTCAGAATGGTGTGTTTTAAGTGCAAGTCGCGTTAATCTGCGCATGCGCAGTTGGTTGTAGTAAGTAAAGTGGCCATTTTGGGGCAGTACATGAAGGTATTTGGGGTCGAGATGGGCTATTCACGGTTCGAATGCGTCCTGGGAGGTGTCATCCTGTAGCTCTCGGGGTGTAGATCCCGATTTGAGGGCTGTTCACGTCACCTGTGACGTCATCGGTGACGTCATCAGTACGAATAATAAGTAAAGTGGGCACTTTGAGGCAGTGAAAGGAAGGTATGTGGTGTAGAGATGGACCATCCTTGGTCCGAATGCGTCCTGGGAGGTGTCATTTTGCAGCTCTCGGGGTGTAGACCCCGATTTGGAGGCTGTTCACAGCATCTGTTACGTCATTGATGACGTCATCAGTACGAGTAGTAGCGAAAGTGAGCATTTTGGGGTAGTGAAGGATGGTATTTGGTGTAGACATGGACCATCCGCGGTGCGAATGCGTCGTGTGAGGTCTCATCTTGTAGCAGTTTACTCGCTCAGAAGATTTGCGACGCCACGAGGCCTCCATCCACAACGGTGCACGGTATACTTGTATAACCTGCGCATGGTCATTTAATCGGGAGGATCATTTACTGCGCCACGAACGCACATTCCACGAGGGCGTGACTGAACACTGTAAGGATTGTGGTCAACTCTTCAAACGACGCAGTCAGTTAAAACGGCACCAGCGTTTGATTCATGCCCCGTCACCACGGTTTTGGCGACAACTTCCTACTGAAGAGGAGCCGCGGAAGGTCAGACCCACTGAAGATAAGCCCGGGAAGACGAACGCCACTGGTGATGCGATGACGGAGAGCCCGCCTACACCCACAGTTGGGAAGAGCCTAGATATCCAGCCGGACCCCACCGTTACGGTTTCCAGTCATACGCCTGACAACAACGAACATTTTTTTCTGGACGAACCCATAAATGTTCCTAGCGATCTCTTACCCGATGATCATCCAGAGAGTGAGATGTATCGACGCCATTGGTCCATGACACGGCACTGTTTCCACCGTCATCGCCCTATTCAAGATATCTACAATTTCCCACTGACCAACCTCACCCGTCTACGCAGCTACGTGGAAACCATCTTCAATGACCAACCTACGGCCTTCACATTAAATGTAGCATTTGGGTACATCTTATGCCATAAGATGACGGGTGAATTGCGCTATTTCTATTCCAGTGCCATCAACCCAGTGTACGACCAACCGTTTACCATTATTAACCGGAAGTCACTAGAGATGATGCTGGACCAAGTGGAACAATTGGATGTCTTGGGATGGGCCCAACAACAACGACCCAGCACCAAGTGGACAGTGAAGAGGGTGACCAATGTTACGTTTTTCCTTACCAAGCTGATCCACCACTGCCATCGGTTGAATACGTCAGTCGTGCACTGATGGATACCATAACATGCCGTGCACACTCTCTAGGTCTACATGCTGATCATTGACTTGAGCTCAGTGAACACTTGTACCTAATGTGACGGTGCGTTTAATAATAAAACATGGTGTTTGATATTTCAATTTGTTTTGCTGTGAACATACTAAACATACCCAGGGCGGCTCCCCCAGCCTGGGTATGATGTAACATTGGGGATAATAAACTGTATGAACATTGCTGAACTTGTTGTTATTCACATCACCCCATTGACTTGATAGGCAGGTCCCAATAAGCCCGGGGACCGACATTAGCCCTTTTGGCTAGAGGTGATAGGGGTTTTCCCCTAGTTTAGAACTGATTGTGCTAAAAATAGATCAACAGATAGCTTGCTATAAAAAGGAAACGGCCTGGCCGTTTCATCAGACACTCTACCAACCACCAAGATGTTCACTTGTACTACGTGCTCGAAATCATTCACTCGCCGGCACGACTTGTGCCGCCATGAGGCTACCAAACACGACGGAACCGCTCGGTATAGCTGTACGATATGTAGGCCTACACTGTCGTTTCAGCGCCCAGATCATTTACAGCGCCATGAACGTTCAATTCATGGGCCACCCAAGCGTCCATGCGAAGAATGTGGTCAACTCTTCAAACGACCCAGTCAGTTGAAACGGCATGAGCGTTTGATTCATGGTCCGTCACCACGGTATGAGGGACAACTTCCCACTAAAGAGGCACCCAGGAGGGACAGATCCACTGAAGATGAACCCGGGGAGGAGAATGCCACTGGTGATGCGATCACGGAGAGCCCGCCTATACCCACAGCTCAGAAGAGCCTAGATATCCAGCCGGTCCCTAGCATTACTGTTTCCAGTCATACGCCTGACAACAACGAACATTTTCTAGAAGATGCGGTGGATGTTCCCAGCGATCTCTTACCCGAAGATCATCCAGTGAGTGAGATGTATCGACGCCATTGGTCCATGATCCGACACTGCTTCCACCGTCATCGCCCTATATTGGACTTGTACAATTTCCGACTGACCGACCTCGCCCGTCTACGCAGCTAAGTGGAAGCCATCTTCAATGACCAACCTACGTCCTTCACATTAAATGTAGCATTTGGGTACATCTTATGCCATAAGATGACGCGTGAATTGTGCTATTTCTATTCCAGTGCCATCAACCCAGTGTACGACCATCCTTTCACAATCACCAATCGGGCGTCGCTAGAGACGATGCTGGCCCAACTGGACACTGTGGATCCCTTGGAATGGGTCTATGAACAGCGTCCCAACACCAAGTGTATAGTGGAGAGGGTGACCAATGTTACGTTCTTCGTGGTTAAACTGACCCACCACCCCCATCGGATGAAAGTATTCACCCATGCACTGATAGATACTCAGAATGCGCAAACAACTATCTGAGGATATGTTTCCTCAACGGTATCCTGGCCTGCCCGATGACGATTAGAACAAACGGTTCAGAGCGAACATGGCCGAAGATGGAACTTTTTGAAATGGCGACTTCTGATTGGACAAGAATACATCTAACGGACAGGAACGAATATGACAGATGCAAATGGTGGCCTCTGATTGGACAAGAATCTTCTTGAATTGTGAATATACCCAACGCGGCTCCCCCAGCGTGGGTATGATGTAACATTGGAGAGAATAAACTATATGAAAAAACTTCTTGTTGTTGTTGTTCTCTCATGTGTCATCCTTGTTGTTGTTGTTGTTGCTGTTGTTGTTCTCTCTCCGGTCTATATCATGGCGTTATGTTAGAGTGTTAAGGTGTAACGATGGGCGTTGACGGGCGTCACTGCATTTCGAAGAATTAGTGACAATTCCGTGCAATATCAGAGCTTCTGAGCTATTTCACCAGGGCATTGAAGCATTAAGAATGGCGTTGGTGGGCGTTGCTACAAGATGACACCTCACACGACGCATTCGCACCGCGGATGGTCCATGTCTACACCAAATACCATCCTTCACTACCCCAAAATGCTCACTTTCGCTACTACTCCTACTGATGACGTCACCAATGACGTCACAGATGCAGTGGACAGCCCTCAAATCGAGGTCTGCACGCCGAGAACTGCAAGATGACACCCAACACGACGCATTCGGACCAAGGATGGTCCATCTCTACACCAAATACCTTCCTTCACTGCCCCAAAATGCTCACTTTCGCTACTACTCGTACTGATGATGTCATCAATGACGTCACAGATGCTGTGAACAGCCCCCAAATCGGGCTCTACACCCCGAGAGCTAGAAAATGACACCCCAGGACGCATTCGGACCAAGGATGGTCCATCTCTACACCAAATACCTTCCTTTCACTGCCCCAAAGTGCCCACTTTACTTACTACTCGTACTGATGACGTCACCAATGACGCAACAGGTGACGTGAACAACCCTCAAATCGGGGTCTACACCCCGAGAGCTACAAGATGACACCTCCCAGGACGCATTCGAACAGTGAATAGCCCATCTCGACCCCAAATACCTTCATGTACTGCCCCAAAATGGCCACTTTACTTACTACAACCAACTGCGCATGCGCAGATTAACGCGCCTTGCACTTAAAAACACACCATTCTGACTCTAACCCACACAAGCTTCACTTTGACACCTTCCACGACCCATTCGGACCGTAAATAGCCCATCTCTACACCAAAAACCTTCCTTTCACTGCCCCAAAATGGCCACTTTACTTACTACAACCAACTGCGCATGCGCAGATTAACGCGACTTGCACTTAAAGACACACCATTCTGACTCTACCCCACACAAGCTTCACTTTGACACCTTCCACGACCCATTCGGACCCATAGCGGTGCATATCTACCCCAAACACACCCACATACCCCCTCAAAATGCCTGCTTTCTCTAAAACGGCCAGACTGCGCAAGCGCAGAGTATTGAGCACGGACGAACCATTAGTGTAGTCAAGTGCTCCTGCATGAGAGCTTCAAAATAAGACCTCACTCGACCCCATCGGACCATTAGTGGCCCACCTAGACTCCAAAACGTCCACCCCGTATGGACCTATACACCCATAGCCATGCAGTATAGGCCTATGGGCCTACCCAGGCTTCGATGACTTTTTCCAAAAATTTCACCGTTTCGCTCCGGGACACTTCCTATCGTGTTCTAAATGACGAGACGTGAAAAACAAATCCAAACAACCACACCGCAAATGTATAGAAGTAGGTTTCCCAGGGGGACAAACATTGGACCTATACCCCCAGTTTGGGACTATATGGGTCTATATGGGGCTCCTCGAACTTTTTCAAAAATTTCACCGATTCGCTCCAGGACACTTCCTATCATGTTTGTCTTGACGAGACTAAGAAAACGAGACCCCACAACCATACCGCAAATGTCTAGAAGTAGGTTTCCCAGGGGGACAAACATTGGTCCTATACCTCAGTATGGGACTATATGGGGCTATATCGTACTTTTTCAAAAATTTCACCGATTCGCTCCGCGACACTTCCTATCATGTTTGTTTTGACGAGACTAAGAAAACGAGACCCCACAACCTATACCGCAAATGTCGAGAAGTAGGTTTCCCAGGATGGTCCTATACCCCCCATACCCCATATATGCATTTTCCCGTAATTTAGAATAAAGTCCGTGTTCCGTATTTTTTCAGGAAAACTTTTACATACACCCACCCTGGAACTAGGTGGAGATAACTCTATTGACAGGCAAGCCCCGTTAAGCCCGGCGACCTATATACCCCCCATACCCCATATAGGTATTTTCCCGGATTTTTCGATAAAGTCCGTGTTCCGTTTTTTTTCAGGAAAATTTTTACATGCACCCACCCAGCCCATCTGATGCCCCTTCACATAGGCTTCACATTGATACCTCATACGACTCTATCGGCCCATTAGGGGCTCCCCTAGATCCCAAAACGTCTATTTCCATACCCTTTTCCCACAATTCCCTGTCTGCGTATGCGCAGAATGGTGACAACGCCCGAGCCGCTAGTCCAGTCAGATGCCCCTTCACGAATGCTTCACATTGATATCTCATACAACTCCATCGGTCCATTAGGGGCTCCCCTAGCACCAACACGTCTATTTGCATACCCTTTGGCCACCGCGCATGCGCAGAATGCCGATATTTCAACCCCACGCCCAGCCCATCAGATGCCCCTTCACGAATGCTTCACTTTGCTACCTCACTCGACCCCATTGGACCATTAGTGGCTCCCCTAGCTTCCAAAACGGCTATTATCATACCCTTTGGCCACCGCGCATGCGCAGAATACCGATATTTCAACCGCACATCCAGCCCATTAGATGCCCCTTCACGAATGCTTCACTTTGATACCTCATACGACTCCATTGGACCACTAGTGGCCCACTTAGACCCCAACACGTGTAGCGGGACCCATACAGGGTCCAGTTTTCGACACTAGGTGACCACATCCCGACGAAATGGCCAGTTTTCGACACCGGATGCGCCGCCATCTTGAACATACGTGCCGCCATCTTGGATATGTCCCATAATGCACCGGGTCAAAATACTCGCTTCTGATTGGACGAGAGCTCTGTGACGGATTTGAAATACTCGCTTCTGATTGGACGAGAGCTCCGCATTGCATCTGCGCATGCGCAGAATGATATTCCTACCGCACACCCAAACCATCAGATGCCCCTTCACGAATGCTTCACTTTGATACCTCACTCAACTCCATCGGCCCATTAGGGACTCCCCTAGCTCTCAAAACGTCTATTTTCATACCCTTGGGCCACCGCGCATGCGCAAAATGACGCTATTTCAACCCCACACCCAGCCCATTAGATGCCCCCTCACATAAGCTTCACTTTGATACCTCACTCGACCCCATCGGCCCATTAGTGCCGCCCCTAGCTCCAAAACGTCTATTTCCATACCCTTGGGCCACCGCGCATGCGCAGAATGCCGATATTTCAACCCCACACCCAGCCCATCAGATGCCCCTTCACGAACCACAACCCATAGTAAAATCCACAAGACCAAAATGACCACCCCTATACATCATACAGGCATTCCCCGTAAAGACGCAAATGTTCGAATCAGGGGAGATGACGCGGCATTTGTCCTACAGAGGGTTCGCCCAGCCAGAAGTTGTCTTCCTTGCCTCCAGAGGGCAGCGCGATCGATGTCGTGATGTCAAAAGGGAATCCCCATAGCAAGCGCCGCCATTTTGTTTGTTTATTTTTTGCGGAGACATATCGGACAATAAACGCTCGACCCTGGGGTCGCACTGATCCTAGACTCGTCATAATAAGATCGTACAACACCTATAGGGTGTCTTTATTATTATTATATGTCTTAGAGGGTTTTTTGAGGGTAATGTGACGGTTTTTTGAGGGTAATGTTGCTCAATTTACCGTGACATGAGACGAGGCAAAAATTGAAGATGGCGGCCAAACATTCGAGTTGTCTCCCTTGCGTCCAGAGTGTACAGATGGCGCTACTAGTTCCTCCTCAATCCGCCTCATGACGTCACTACATCCGGGTGAAAGTTTACTTTGTTTCACTTTTGTCTACTCTGTGGTTGTGTCTGGAGAATCTCTATGTGCCATTCTCTATTTCTCGTAAGCGATACTATCCTCATACATTTATTGATGTAAAGTCAGATGCCACAGAATGATACGGAGAGATTACAGTATTCCCCGTATCGAAATAATGCATGAAAGGGATCTCTGATCAAACAGTAAACAATCTGATGCATAAGCTTTATCAAGCAGAGAATGCAGTCAAAATAACATTACGTTACGACGCCATCGTATACACTGGGTTGTATGTATCCCGATACGCACTTATTTTCACTTCTTTTGAATGCAACCGTTTTGTCGGGTAACTGGAATGCAATGTCTCGGACGGATGTATTTTTTCGTGCACTAACTGAATCGTTGTGATTACAGATTTTGGTTGTTTTTAATAGACAGAATGAATTTATTCGAGCCTAATTGAAGGAATTTCTTCCATCAAAGTTTTCTGTTTGTATTCTCCAATATCTCCCGGTTGTTCAAGCAAATGTAAAAAAAAATGGTTTCTTTATTCTAGACTGTTTTTTTGTAAAGTCATCTTAATACTTTATCGAATCTCAAGTAGTTATTGTTCGAAGTAAAAGCAACAAACCACAAAACTTTACCTTACACATGGAAAATTTGGAAACGAACATAACTTTGGCACAGTTCATTCGCCTCACATATGCGTAGCATAGGTACGCCAACTTGTAAACCTTTCTGTTGAATATCGCGGGTGGTGGAGGAGGTATTAGAAGCGCTGGGTGTGGAACATGATGAAATGCAACAGAGCAAAACACACAGTAAAAAGGACAGCAACTATTACAGTAAATTACTGTGCAGAAAAGTTGCCGTAACGTTTTACACTGCTGCAGAAATTACAGCAAGGATTGTGGTTAATGTACAGGTTTACAGCACTACAAATATTACAGTCATAATCAGCGTAACTATACTGTAATATTCAAAGTACTCCGTTCACTGCTGTAAGTTAAGCTATTGTAAAATAGTGTAGAAATTACAGTAACGACTGGAGTTATTTTTCTGTGAACTTTTAACGACTGGGTTTACTTTACTACAAAAGTCTACGGTAAACATTGTATAGTGGGGGATTGCCTCTAAATTTTAAAGTATGGTAACACCTATTGATACTGTGAATGTTACAGCAACTGTACAACAAAGTTGCCTGTAGCTTTCAATGCTACTGTGGAAATTATAGTGATAAGTTTTCTTGATGTAGTTTTATCTCATAATAGTTTCATTCCATAAATGTAAACAAGGCAATAACAAATGTCCATCGTGCTCGTGTAGATTTAGTACATGATATAAATGGTTTAGTTGCTGTTGCAAATATTTATTCATACGTTTCACTGGAGATCACTTCAACAACATCCATTTGTCAAAATGCAAAATATGTTGGTCTGGTAAATTTTCGCCTATTCTGTGCATGAGCCGTTTGATCAGATTCTGGATTCCCTGCCTGCAATACCGGGTCATGAGACTTCGTGCAGTTAAAATACAAATGCAACAAATACAAATGCAACAGTTTTGTACGAGGGCCAATCCTTTATTTCATTATTAAATGCAAATCACTGTATACGTTGTTCTAGACAGCCAGAATAAATGGTGATCACCCTCTTTTATAATCACCTTTAAAAGTGATGGCCATCACCTCTGAAGAGTGATGAGCAATGATTGTAAATTTAGGTAACCACCTTTTAAGGATGATGAGGCAAAGGTGATGACCGTTCAAAGGTGGTGTCTCTAACTCATCCCCTTTCAAAGATGTTGGCCAGGTCGGATCACCATTAAATGATGATGGGGCATCACCTTTGTTTCCGGCTGTGTATAGTTACTCTGTTCGGGATAGGAGGAATGTCGCTCAGCTCTGCTTCAAGCTTATTATTTAGTTTCTACATAAACAAATCTTGTTATTTCCCAGCGCAATACGACAGAAAAATAATATTATGACAAAATGTGTTCTTCGCGATATCTCGGAAATACTCTAAAAACCAAACTTCATTAGCATTTAATAGCTGTATTCCGTTAATATGGAAGTATTCTCTGTTAAACGTGTTAAGTGTTTAATTATATGTCGCGTTTATCGTAGTAAAGTGAGTGTTGCAATTGCAAGTTCGGAGTATACAACGCGAGTGGTTTTGTTTGCGAGACGCATTGATCGTCTATGTGACGTCAGGCTCTTACATCGCTGGATGGATGGATGGATTTAATTGGACAATCCATCGTGATACGATGGGCACTGGTCATGCAGAACACGCCGTGCAACCCATTCCCCCATACCAACCTACATATGATCCCGTGTACTGGTGCCACTAGGTGTTCGAAAACATGTATATATCACCATCTATATCCAGAACTACTCTGTCCCCTTCCTTCCTCTGTCATATCTGTCTCGCGCCGTATTATAGCTAACAGTCCATCGCCCTCATACTGTATTTGTCAAATGTTAGCCACACAGGCCTATTCAAAATATGCCCGATCTCTGTTCACATCCGAGGATATTTCTTACACCTTTTCCCTCATCATATACACCCGAAATAAATCTATCGCGTTGTAAAGCTCACAATATGCTATATTTTACAACTGATAACAGAATATCGAACAAGTATTTGCGTGTGTTTACATGGCGGTTGTGTCTAATACTGTAGTGTAGTATATCAGCTGGGTTTCAGATTCCTTGTTGATAATTAATACAATAAGACAGAATAACACAGAAACGAATATATCACCTATTCTCCGTGATCTGGTATATCTTATTCAAGTCATTGGAGATTATCTAGTGATACTCCGCCGTACTGGGTGCATATATGCACACGCCCAACCTTCATGGAACCAAGGGCATTCGCTGGCAAAAGTCCATTACACAACTTGAATGTTAAATGTCAAATACTCTTAGAAATGCCTCGTGATCTGGCATATTTGGCAACACTGATCTCCAAATTATACTTCAACTAGGTTCCACAAATGCCGCTTGATCTACAGGCAAGATAATGTCGAACACCAAGCTTCGATTCGCACTCTCGTCGAAGCAATCTTAAAATTATTGTTGTATGCAACATCTTATTCAGAATATAAATCAATACAGTTCTGGTATTCAGTAATTAAACGAAACAATAAATAGAAACAGTATCACCTGGGTGGCTCTGTATACTATATCTGAATATTTGTTGGTCATCGAATGTTTACCTTTTGAAACAGACGTCCATTACCCAGAGCACATCATTGGGAACCCAGCAAACTTAGGCTCCACACAAAAGAGATCGAAGTGACATCACGTGATAGCTATTGACCAATGATATTTTAGAAAACGTTTTTTTTATATTCAACCACAGAGTATGTGTATTGAAAATTATACATTGTCTGTGTACAAACAGAAGAGACATAATCAAATCCTAGACATGTTCGACAAAGTTATCTCCCGTCGCATATGTTTTCAGTTAGAGAGTTTGTTGAGGTAGTTTAGAGTGGGAGTGAGTGCTCCTTAGGGTCGCTCTACCGTGAAAGTGCAAGCGCTCTTCGACGTCAATTATGGTGTTTTCTCCACCTTCTTGTCGTCTGACAAGACAATGACGTGATCTTTGTCAGAGCACTTCAGAGACCAGACGTTACATAACTGTGCGAAAGTTCGTGTCTCGGGCCGATAATTGGCATCATGATGGCAATGAATGTTATTCGTGTCATATCTCATTTGAATGAGCAACATCTGGCATATTTTAACATTTTTTTAAAACACCCTGTGAACCAGAGTCTTCAAATTATCATATTGTATTATAGACTTCGTATAAATTCAGTAGTTTTCTCAGAAAATTGTCAAAATGTCCAATTGATTGACCATCCTTATGGGCATCAAATCAAACTGGTCCATGAAAAATTAGAGCAAGTCTCTCCATTCATCACATTATAATGTTTTTTTTGGTACTATCGTACAAATGAAATTGCGGGGAACGAAATTTTCCAATATGTATTGCTATCCGTACATTACTTCTCACATTTAACTGCAACTTTCTGAGTCTGATTCATCCTATTGAGAGAAATTCGTAGCGTTTCTGAACTGATAACACATATTTGTGGAAAATCAGAACACCCCCCCTCCCCGCTCCGCTTCAGTCCGCTGATCTGACAGGGTCATGTTGAGAATGTGAAATGCCATATAGTATCCCATCATTCAGCGATCTCATGACTTACAAATTTGTCAAATTTCCGGGTATAATCAGTTCATTTCTTGAGCCGACGTTGGAGCAATGCTCATATTCTGTCGCCTTAGCACGCGTTTGAGGTCTTCACGAAAGTTGCTGCCGCTGCAACAGTACAGAAGAAAGTTTATACAGTTTGTCAGATATCCCAAATGACCAAGAAAGGCCTGTACCAATGAATGAACGGCTTTTTGTGAATCAGACTCTCTGGACCAATACGGTTCGACGATATGAAGCGTCGTTATTGGAGCCGTAGTCAGAAAGAAAACAACACAGATGGATGCTACAAGCTTGTTCATCTTCTTCTGTAGGGCTACTCTATGTTCTGGAAGTTGACCTTCCGCGTGGACTTTCCTTGCGTGTTTTGACATTTGCATGAGAATGCCACCGTTCAGAATAAGAAGAATCAAGAACGGAAAGAACGACAACACAGTCATGTCGATCCACGGCCAGATAAATTTCTTCCAATATCGATGTTCCTCCGTGTCCACGCAGTATTGGATGAAGTTCGTACTGTTGTTCGCTAACGTCTCATACTCCCTGACGGTCTCGCTTGTGAACGTAAGATGTATGTTGATACAAGTCAAGATGAAGCTCGTCACCAGAACAGATATGATGGCTCGACTTCTCGTGCAAAGAATCTTGGCTTTGTATGGCAAATACACGTTGATGGCTCTGTCGATGGTCAAGCATATTATCACGTAAATAGAGATGTCCGTTACGGTGTACAACATAAACAAGTAGTACCTGCAACCGGTTTGAAAATACACGTCGATGCCACTAGCGTGGCTTATAAATCCAGGCAAAGCCGATGCGATCAAGGAAATTGTATCCGCAACACCAAGAAGAGCCAAGTAAAAATGAGAGCTCCGGTGCTTATGGACCTTTGCTTTAGGAAAGTAGACCAAAAATGCAAGTGTGTTTCCAACGATCCCCAGTATAACCAGAACGGGTGATAACACCAGGAACATGTAATGAGCCACTTGGTATGCAGCATAGTCATCCACTGTTGTCGGCTCAGACATGGTGATCGTCCGTCACACAACCAGAATCTGAGAGCGCTTAGAATATCACCTTAGTCTTCTAATTACATGTGCATTCAATTAGATCGACTGAAATTACCTATCATCGGCGGAGAAATTGCCTATCAACGGCGAAGAGGACGAATGACTAATGTTATGCCCGAAATAAGAGTTACCATGGGTCAGTTGTCAAAGAAATGAAGACGTTGGCAATCAATTTGAAAGGGACTTTCTGTAGAAGTAGAGCCCAATCGCCTGTGTATTTCATCTATCGCTGTCGTCCACGACAGGCTGTTAATGTATCAGGTCTGCTATGTATCATGTCTGCTATGTATCATGTCTGCTATGTATCATGTCTGCTATGTATCATTTCTGTGGAACGATCAGCTTGCATCCACTTTCAGTAGTTTAAAAGTCGAAAGAAAGTCATCAGTACTCGATTATATGTAGTTGCACATTAGGAGTCGATTTTCATTGTCTGTCAGAAGGGCAAGTTCGGTGAAGATTTCATTGCATTTGGTTCAACTTAAATTCTTCGACGGCTATCATTAACGTCAACCCAGAGAACGAATTTCATTCTGTCTTCTGAAAGGCTCTGTCAATATCTGGAACAAAATAAATTCGACATTTCAATATAATATAGTGGTAAGGCCACAATTTGCATAGATACAGGTCAATGGTTTGCATTACAAGTAAAATACATTCGTTCAATGTATTTGCATTAATAATCATAAGAGTAAACATTTCGAACTATGAACCAAGAGATTGAAAACTGGGAAAGTTGATTTCTCGAAATGTAGGCACTGGCTGATAAAAATGCAGCAGAATTACCCGAAAAGAGCACAACTGTGGGTATACGTGTGAAATAAAAAAAAATACGGCAAGTGGACAAAATGTTAAACTATCACGGAAGGGCACATTTGACAAAACTTGGACAAGTAGTCAACTACGTGTAAAGTCGATAACCAGCCGCAAGACATATGCTCTAATTGATGTCATATAAGTCTCCAGTTACGTTGGGTAGCCATTTGCGTTTAGCTATGAATACTCACAGCAGCTCTCATCCGTGCTACTAGTTTTAAACATGTTATTTTCAACGTTTCACGAAATCTGAACATCAACTGAAATGTGTGGGTGGGCGATAGTGAATTTGCGAAAGGAAACAGGAGAGAAGTGGATGAAGCTGCTCGAAGACAGATGGGAAGGTGTATTGAGTCAATTACTCACGCTCATCCGAACAATCACGGACACATTAAGTGAACCCCGAAAATGGCCTTCTACATACATTATTTTCGAAGAGAGAACTTTGTGTTCGGTTTCTCACTTCTGTAATTTTTTTTTTTTGCTGTTTCGTAAAATATATATATATCGATAGTGGAGATTTATTTCATCATATAGTCAGGTAGCCAACACCATGAAATGGGCCTACACTTACACATGCAACTGTTTTGTTCCAAATGATAGCTGGACATGTGCACATTCATAAACAGACGGGTGCCACTGTGGCCCCTTGGACAACGTATTCTAAGCCAGATCCCTTCTCAGTTATATATCATAATGGGACCACAATTGGAACAAGATAATCATGGTAAGTTGGGTGTCAAATTGAAGCTGATGATATACACAATGCTAATATACACATGGGACTTGAAACTCTATCATGCGGGGTCACTTTATTTCACCATAGGTCATACAATATCGCTAAGATGCTGGGTATATGATCACCATTATGTATCACGGAGAGATCTTCATGACAGTGACAACACAAGTTGATGACAAGGCTACATATTACGCTTACTAGCAAATACCCGTGGAAAAATTATCATTGAAATGTAACTCACTTCATTAGTTTATTAATAAATGTACGGTGTCGGTCACTGTGAAGGTAATAATTGGCAGGAGTTCAATATTGATGAATTATAAACTGCGTGGACGAAAACATTCAATACTGGCGGCTGGTCTGTTATCAAGAAGATAATTGAATACACTCTCTGAGAGTGAAGAATATTGACCCTATCTGGCCTGGGCTTTTTGGGGCCTGTTGTGGCCTGGGTGGGGGGGGGGGGGCGAAATGGCCCCCCCTAATTATTTTTCTTACCCCTTGAGCTAGGGGGCTGAAACCTACCACACTATACCCTTGGGTCAAGCTCTACCAGAAAATTTAATAAAATCCAAGATGGCCGCTTTGATGACGTCACAGTGACGTCCTTTTCAAAAACGGCATTTTTTGGTCGATTTTTCAGTCAGATTTTTCGAATTTTTTATTTATGCAATTTCTCCGCAAAAACTACACGATAATTAGTAAAAATTAAAATGATGTGAAATAAAATAGTTTTTGCCTGCTTTTCATCGCGGAAAAGCAGAAATTTTGAAGAAATATGACAAAAACATCACTTTTCTGGGACCCCACGTGGCCGCCATCTTGAATTTTCCCATGATCCTCTGCTCGGGGGGTTACCCGAATTGGCTCAAAATGACCCCAAATGATAAACTATAAAGTCACAGACTTTCAGCTCTCCATTTTTTGTCGTTCCGGAGATAGCGCAGAAAGTTTGGTAGGGAGGGCCATTTCGCCCCCCCCCCCCCCAGGCCAGGTAGGGTTAGGTAACGCCAGGCTGTTTAAAGGCAAGATACGCAAATGATCTCCCGTCAGGAAATTGCTGTAAAGGTAAGCATATTGCATGACATTAGCAGACATGGATACACAAACAGTGTAGAGAATCCTCAATAATATGGTCGTGATATTGCGACGGAATTCTGAACTGGGTTACATTTCATGGATACACCATCTTATTCAATGCAGCGACTTACAGATGTGGGATGTGCGAGACAAACGCACATTTCAGGCCGCCTCTTCCAATAGCATCTCTCTCGCTTCGCTCGCCTCGGTCCCTCTCCTTTTATTCCCCCAGTTCCTGATCCCCCGCTAACAGATAAACCTGTTCATTCCGCCTTCTCGCATCAGGCCATCTTCCACCATTGTCCAAGCTATCTCCCCCACCCTCGTCTTCCACCATTACCCCAGATATCCTGCACTCATGAACAGAAGCAGTCATGGATGGACGGACGTTTAATAGTAGAGATGACACTTACCTATTCGACCCCTAGCGATCGGTCGTCGAACCAACTGTACCAACATGCGGGTATTGTCTCGTAGTACCTTTGTACCAAGTTTGTTAGCTCTAAGCCACTCTCAAGGGTGTCTACCAGATACTAATGCAGATGCCAGTTACCTAGTCCCTCTCCTAGCGGCGGATCGCGCAACAAACGATACCATCATTGTCTCGTTGTACATGTGTACCAAGTTTAGCAGCTCTAAACCACTTGCAAGGGTGTCCACCAGCCCAGTTAATTAATCAGATGGCAGTTACCTATTCGCCCCCTAGCGGTTGATCGTGGATTAACTGTACCTACATAAGTATTGTCTCGTAGTACATGTGTAACAAGTTTGTTAGCTCTAAGCCACTTTCAAGGGTGTCTACCAGCCCAGTTACTTATTCAGATGTCAGTTACCTATTCGCCCTCCTAGCGGCGGATCGCGGAACTAATGGCATCATCGCCATCTAGAAGTACATGTGTACCAAGTTTAGCAGCTCTAAACCACTTGCAAGGGTGTCCACCAGCCCAGTTAAGTAATCAGATGGCAGTTACCTATTCGTCATGTAGGTATTGTCTCGTAGTATATGTGTACCGAGTGTGGTGGTTCTAAACCGCTTGCAAGTGTGTCAAACATACAGACATACGGACATTTCAGGCTGGCTCTTTTAATAGTTTAGTGACAGTGCTGAACTATTACAAAAAAATGAAAAATCCGACAAAAATCGACCAAAAATGCCGTTTTGAAAATGACGTCATTTAAATTTATTACATTTGTTTTAAAAATTTTGACTTAAAACTGTAAACAGATAATGATGTTTTAATTTCATTTGGAATAATATATTCCATAACTTGGCTCCAGAGTATTGAAAGTTTTTTCGAAAAGCTTCAAGCTTAGGTCGTGGTACGACCAAGTCCCCACGACTCCCCACCCTGGTTCTGTTACTTGTCATAGGGCGAAAAAAAAGACAGATACTCTGGAGTCATGCCTTGGCTTTTTATACATTAAAACTGTCTTATGAAGCAGAACTCTGTGCGGGATAGTAATTCATCTCAAATCACTAAACATATTCGCCGAAGTGGTCCTAGACGGCGCCCTTAATATTATCCTGGTCGCTCTCTTCTGCAACTTAAGCAGCCTGTTTATTTGGCCGTGTTCGGCATTGCCCCATACCGTGTCACAATAGTCGAAATTAGGCAGAACTAAGGAGTTGAAAAGCATTTTAAGAACGTGTGGAGGCACGAAGTCTCTTAATTTCTACAGAGTTTTCTCGAAATTTTACCAGATAGCGCATTGATATGAGACCTGTATGTTAAAGTTTCATCGAAAACAACGCCCAGTAATTTAGCTTCTTGAACCCTGTTGATCTCTAAACCCCTGATAACAAGAGACACGACTTCATCATCAATGCATGCTTCGCTGTTTAGTTCGTATGATCTGAACACAGTTTTTAGTACATTTAATATAAGTTTGTTATCGTTCATCCAATTGGACAGACTATTTAAATCAGTCTGCACTCTACTTAAATCAGTCTGTAGACATTTATCAGAAAAGTGAATTGTGGTATCTTCCGCAAACATGTTAACCCTACCTGCCCCCCCCCCCCCCTTGTTTTTTTGCTCCTATCTCCGGAACGACGAAAAATGGAGAGCTGAAACTTCGTGACTTTTCAGATTATCATATTGGGGTCATTTTTTGAGCCCATTTGCATGATCCCCGAGCAGGGAATCATGGGTAAATTCAAAATGGCGGGCAAGTGGGGTACCAGCAAATTGATGTTTTCGTCATATATCTTCAAATATTTTGCTTTTCTGTACGGAAAAGTGGGTAAAATCTATTTTATTTCATATCAGATTATTATTTGCTAATTTATCATGCAGTTTCTGCGAAGAAAAAGCAAAAATAACCAAAAAAATCGAAAATTCTGACCAAAAATGGTCCAAAAATGCTCTTTGAGAAAATGACGCCACAGTGTCGTCATTATGGCGGCCATCTTGGATATTTTTTGCATTTTCTTGTAAAGCTTGACCCAATGATTTAGTGTGATAAGTTTCAGCCCTCTAGCCTTAGTTATAGCGAAAATAAATATGAGGGGATGGAGGGCACTTTCCGACCCTCCCCAGGCTGCGGTACACCCCAAATCACCCAGGCCAGATAGGGTTAACCACAGAATACTTAATGGCATCCGGTAGGTCATTGACAAATATCAAAAACATCAAGGAACCAAAAATTGACCCTTGTGGTATACCAATGTTAATATGTTGGGGGTCTGTTCGATGAGTTTGCCTGACAACACACTGACTACGATTAAATACAGGAAATAGTCTCGAAATCCTGGGAAAATATTACTTATATATTTTCGCCGTACTAGGAAGAACTTCCACAATGGTTTCATTTATGAAATTGCTCGTTCCATCAGCATGTCCCAATTTGTTCCAACCACCTGGCCATTTCCAGAGAACAATCCTGGAATATGTGGTATTGTATTACCATAACCTCATCCCCAAATTCTAAACCATCTTCAGAATGCTGGAAGATTTGGGTTATATTTTTTGGCTTGCCTTTTACAGTCAGGGGCCAATTTACAGAAGTTATAAAAAATATAACCTGGTCAAGTTAGTTCGATATTCACTGCAGAAACAAAAGCTATATTGTTGGATTTGGAAGGTATTGGGTCCACTAGAAGGAGCAAAAATTCTCAGATTCACAAGTGATTAAAAGTGGAACTTCGACTCATCCCACTATCTTGAATATTCTACAATTGCATGACTGTAGATCAGATTGATTTTGTGTTTTGTTGGTTGCCTAGTCATCATGGCATCAAAGGTAATACTGAGGCCGATAGAATGACTAAGGCAGCCCTATATGATGAGGCTGATCGCGTTGAAATCCCATAAAGCGATTTCAGACCCTTTATCTCTCTAATGTGAGACGGCTGTTTCAATCTTTATGGGATGCTGTGAATAATAGCAAACTTCATGAGTTCAAAAAGAAAACTGCAGGCTAACAACCAGAAACGTTTCAATCAAACCATTATCAGGCGATGTAGAATCGGCCATACGCGATCAACTCACGAACATTTACTAAAAGAAGAGCCAGTCCCAAGGTGTATTCCATGCCACGAAGATTTCACAGTGAAACATATTCCTATCGACTGTATAGATTTTAAGATTGCAAGAGATTCCTTTTATCAAGTCACTACTCTGGAAGATCTTTTTAGTCGAGTGAGAGAGGACTGTGTCTTGGGTTATTTGAGAGAAAGCGGTTTGTTACATAAGTTTTAATTTTAATTTTTTTTTATGATCGTCGCTATATGGCTGAAATTTTGCTGGACGCGACGTTAAACCTTAATTCTCTCTTTCCTATTAACTACATATAGCAATAACTCTGGGAAGTGTTAAATTTTGGTCTTAAATATGGATTATTGGATTATAGTCGTGGATATTCTTTAATGGACGACGGCTGAATTATGAATGACGGACTAGACGCTTGTAATTTGTTTGACCATAAAATGTTTGCTGAAGGAAATGCCACAAAAAGTTGACCAAAGGGAAGAAAACATGATCTTAATGCAGACATAACAAGGATACCCCCTGAAATCTGATTTACATATAAATATGAACAATAACAGCATAATGGAAGAATAATTAAACTATTAATTTGTTGTTTCTACACTTTTCGCATAGGAAGAATTGGAACGAAAAACAATGCAAGAGAACATATAACTCGAGTTTTCTCTATCTCCGCTCCATTTTTCTACGACTGGTCAAAATGGAGTGAAAAATATTTTTCTCCATTTTTGAGGGATGGGGTAACATTTCACGTTATTTCTCTGAAACTAGACCCGATGTTCCGTTGCTGAGTCATACCACTGTGATAGTTATTTCATGGGATATGAAAATTATCAGACGATAAGTTCGGATACAACCACTTCCCCTTTCCCCACAAGAAACTCTAAGCTATGCCTCCAAGGAATATGAATTGTTTATTTTAATGAGAAAATACTTTTATGAATATTGTTTTAACCCTATTTGACCTGGGTGATTTGGGGTGTACCGCAGCCCTGGGTCGGCGAAAAGTGCCGCCTGTATATTTTCGCTGTCGCTAAGGTTAGGGGGCTGAAACTTACCACACTATATATTTAGGTCAAGCTCTACACCAAAATGTAAGAAAATCCAAGATGGCCGCCATGATGACGTCGCTGTGACGTCATTTTCAAGAAAAGCATTTTTGGACGATTTTTCGGTCAGAATTTTTATTTTTTTTATTTTTGCTTTTTCTTCGCAAAAACTGCATGATAAATTAGCAAATAATAATCTAATATGAAATAAAACAGATTTTACCCACTTTTCCATACAGAAAAGCAAAAATTGTGAAGAAATATCACTTTTCTGGTACCCCACATGACCGCCATTTTGAATTTGCCCTTGATTCTCTGCTCTGGGAGTCATACAAATAGGCTCAAAATGACCCCAATATGATATTCTAAAAAGTCACGGAGTTTCAACTCTCAAGTTTCTGCTGTCGTCCCCCCCCCCCCTCCCCAGGTTAGGTAGAGTTAAACCGGGGAACTTTGCCAAATTAATGTCAGTTGAATGTTCTGAGTCCCAAAGTACACCCTTGCGAGCTGTTAACCGGTCAGAAATGTGTGCATGTGCATGTGCCTCCTCTAGGCATAAGGACAGGTTGTGGGTATTCAGGGGGAAGCGATAACGAAAACCTTCCTTTCCACTCGTGAAAAACTGGCTAATTTAACAGAGCTATTTCCGAAAGAAATTCCAGGGATGTGTGTGTCAAATACAAAGGCCAGTCTTCTCATACTAGACTTGCGTGATGAGGGTCTTTCTACATTCACATTTGCTGACATCATGACTGTCCTTGGTTACCCAATGCAACCCAAATTGTATGTAACAACCTCTGACTGCGAAGCGATACTTTTCTGTTTACTCAATTGCTTCCTTGCTGTTAGACACAATTATATATCTGTCATTTTACTTCATGGTTCATTGCATCGTCAGGTTTATTTGATCCGCTGCAGTGGGATTAGCACAATTGTGTTATACCCACAACATTGGTCTTCTGTATGAGAGATTAATTTCACACTGGTATACACGTAAGTTACTTGCAAATATAAACATTGTGTACTGAGCTTTATGGTACCATAGCGGCGACAGCGTCGTCAACGTGACGGTAGCATAGCGGTACCGAAGAGAAGACACAACCACAGGCTGTCTGCTCCGATACTACTACGATAACATTAAGATGAAGACGTCTTCACCACCACTAGTGAGGTGGCTTGGGGCCATATTTTAGGAAGATCGTGACGCACTGGCCCAAAGCACCAAACTTGGCACACCCATCTCTTGAGGCATATTGGAAAATATCAAACGGGGTGCCCGTTGCTCTGGACTATGTGAGGCCTTCTGGTCCCCAAAAGGGCACCTGAGGGGCAATATTGTTATTCAACCAACAGCTTTGTTATTTTCATTATCTTCAGGCTACGAAGCTAAAACTTGCCACACTGTATCACTACTTCAAGCACTTCCAGTAAATGTAAAAAAAATCCAAGATGGTAGCCAAGATGACATCACAGTGACATCATATTCTAAAAATAAGCCATTTTGTGGACGATTTTTCGGACTAATTTTTCCATTTTTTTATTTGTGCAATTCGGTGAAACTCCCTGGTAAATTAGTAAATAATCATCTTATTTGAGAGTAAATACATTTGAGCGCTTTTACGAATAAAAACAGATTATTTTTTAATGAGTACGACGAAAACAGAACTTTCCAGTTACATCCTAATGACATCCATTTTGAATTTACCCGTGACGCTCTGCTCCGAGTATTACGCAACAGGCTTAAAATAACCCCAATATCATAAGCTATAAATGCACTAAGTTACAGCTTTCAACGTTTCCTCATTTTGAAGCACCAGGGAAACATTATCTGGGAAGGGAAGAGGTCGCCGAAATCACGTATACCAATTTACGGTTTAAATAATCGCCTGTGTAAAAGGAAACAATCGCCCCTTATCCATGTAAAACTTCACAATTTAGCTTTCGACCTCGTAAAATGGAAAATAAGATGAAAAGAAAACAAGATTGCTCTCATATTCTACCTTTCCATTTAAAACAATTGCTAGAAATTCTACCTTTCCAAAATAAAATAAAAAATGAAAGCATGAAAGATGAAAAACTCTCACCGATCCCGTATTCCTATATACTTTCCATCTGGCAAAATTCAGAACAGAAAGATGCAAACCTCGACATTGTTTCCATGTTCTATATTTTGAAATATATTTATGTGAGTGAGTGAGTGAGTGAGTGAGTAAGTAGGATTTAACATTTAATGTTTCAGTCATATCACGACGGTGCCCACAGTTCCTATTATCATGGGCACTGATCAGCCCAGCCAGTAGAGCACCCGGTTTATATTTATGTAACACTGCAATTATGCTATCTATGCAGACCCAAGGTTTGCACAGGAAGTGTATATGACAATATCAGAACGATAGGGCTACTTTACTTAGACGATGGGGCAAGCCCCATTTCTCCAAAAATACATTTTACGGCAATACTCTTTAATTTTTCTATCAAATTCATCTGTTTGAAATTAACAATCTTCTCCCCGAAAACCCTTGTATCGCACCTGTACCAGGTTCACAATAAAACCACATGTGATGTCGTAAAAGGCAAAGGATGAATATTGGGAGATATGAAAAGGAATATGGAAGCTATAGGGCTTCCCATATATAGTTTTGATTTTGCAAGTTGAAAAGCTAACATACGGGAGCGACGTCGAACTTTCCATGGTCAATGTTGCCAGATGAAAGCAGGAATACAGCAGTTGTGCAAACTTTACATCTTCCTACTTTCAATTTTGCAAGATGAAAAGCTGGAATACGGGAGAAAGGTGGAGTTTTTTTAATCTTTCTACTTCCACACTTGAGAGGTGAAAATCTGAATTAGCAAGTGTTACACTGGCCGGGTTCTTTTGGCCGCCATGTATAGCCGTTTAAAAAGACAAAATCTCAATCAGGGCATCTTACGCCTGTTGGAGGCCGCAATCTTTTTTTGGTCAAAAAGCTGTCAACATTTTCAGGATAGCCATATGGATCTAAGAGAGTGACTAGACACAGGAAAAGAATCGGAAAATGCATTTAATGCCCTTTGAGGGACAGTAACATGACATTAACATTTAAATAGCACATGTACTTCTATCCATCGCAATTGACACGATTGAGAGTGCTTTGGTGCCGGGATGGTTTCGGGTTCAAAGGTACATGTAAATTGGGGAAGGGGTCTAAAACTACATTTAATTCCCACTGAGTGTCAAGAACATTACATTTACATGTGCATAGTTCAGCACTCGTTCACTACTCCAAATATATGCCGGTTCTGCATGTACACCATAAGAAAACTGATATTGGATAAGAAGGTTCCCGTGTTCAATTGTTGTTGGTGGACACAGCTCCATACCCCCGCCGCCCTTGCAAAAGAACTTTTTCTCTGGTGCTCGCAATTGTTGAAAACTGGCACATTTTGTCTTTATAAAAAAATCATATTAGGGCCAATTAATCCTCGGCGAAGAGCATATTGGGTAAATTCAGAATGGACGGCATGGTGGTGTAGCTAAAAAGCTAGTGTTTTTGTCGTATTTTCTTCAAACTCGGTGTATATTTCTACGTAAACGTGCACAATAATATTTTATATAACATCAGATGATTATTTACAATTCACAAGGCAGTTTAACCCTACCTGACCTGGGGGGGGGGGGAGAGGAAAGTGCCCCCCTAGTGAACTTTTCTCTGCTGCTCCGAAACGACAAAACCGAGGAGGCTAAAACTTGGTGACTAAAGCTTATCTTATTGGGGTCATTTTGAGTCTATTTTGATATACCCCTGGGCAGAGGATCATGGGTAAATTCAAAATGGCGGCAATGTGGTATCCACGAAAGTCGTGTATTTGAATCTTTTCGTTCCATTTCTTCACATTTTCCTTGCCTAAAAGGCCTTGAAAGTGTTTTATTTATGCAAAACTAATTATTCTATATTTTATTTTATTTTTTTCGAGAGAAAAATCGGAAAAATGAAAATTTCGAAAAATCGACCCCAAAAAGGCCGAAAAATGGCTTCCGAGAAGATGACGTCACTGTGACGTCATCATGGCGGCCATTTTGGATTCTTTTTTTACATTTCCCGGAACCCAAGATACTGTGTGGTAAGTTTCAACGCTCTAGCCTTAGTGGCATAGAAAATATACAGGGGGGGCACTTTCCGCCACCCCCTCTCCCCCTTCCTCCCCCAGGCTGCGATACACCCCAAATCGCCCAGGCCAGATAGGGTTAAACGAAGAAAATTTTACAAATAAAACAAATTGAAAAATCGACAATAAAATGGATTAATTTTTATAATATGATGTCACTGTGACATCATCATAGAGACAATCTTCAATTTTGATACATATCCTGGTAGCGCTGGATCAAAAGATACAGTGTGGCAGGTTTCGGCTTCCTAGCCTCATGGATAACGAAAATCATAAAGCTATTGGGAAGCGAACTATTTTTTCAATGATTATTTTTCCACTACCTCTTCTGATATTTTTCTGTTCTGTGATGATGAATGTGCCAAGTTTGGTGCTTTTGGGACAGCGTGTCACCTCACTATATGACACCACTACGCTCTGTACACAATGTTTCACATGTGGCAAATTCAAGTGTGTCACAGTGGCTTGGGTAGCATTGGGTGTCTTCGTTGGTGTTGTTGTGATTATATATATATATATATATATAGAAAATAAAATAAAATAAAATGACACTGACAGCTGGAATTCGTCGTTATAGTAGACCAGCCACCCAACCCAAAGATGGCTAGGAAACTTTTTGATGGCATCGCGTGTTAAAAGCTGTCATCCAGGCTTAATCAACTCTACATGGTGTGCAGATTACGATGTGACCGGATGACATTCTCACTTTTGACCGTTAAGGTCATTTTTGAGGTCATAAAGGCCATTAGAGGTCAAATCAGGATAAAGCATCTATTTTTTGCAATATCTTCGTAAAGGAAGAGTGATTGTGACTGATTTTTTTTAACTTGCTTCATTTTTCTTCTGGTCTTACTTACTGGTGATTTGCATATTCACAGATGCAATGGATTATGGGAAATTTTAACACTACCAGACCTTGGGGGGGGCATTGTGGCCCCCTTCCAAAACTTTCTGCCCTATCTTCGAATCGGTAAAAAATTGAGAGCTGACACTCCATGGCTTTGTAGTTTATCATACTGGGATCATGTTGAGCCTATTTGCATAGCTGCGAGCAGAAAATCATGAGTAAATTCAAAATGGCGGCCATGTGGCGTATCAGAAAAAAAAAGTTGTTTTCGTCATTTTTGGTTCAAATTCCTACTTTTCTGCGAAGAAAAGAGGACAAAAACTATTTCATCTTACATCAGATGATTATTTACTAAATTCTCACGCAGTTTTTGTGAAGAAAACACATAAATAAAAAAAATCGAAAATCATCACGTGGCCATCTTGGATTTTAAAAACATTTTCTCGTAGAGCTTGATCCAATGGTATAGTGTGGAAAGATTCAGCTCCCTAGCTGGAGGGACAAAAAAAACATTGAGGAGCAATGACCCCAAATTAGTCCGCCAAACCAAGAAGATGGCGGCATCGTTTGTTAAAAGCTGTCATCCATGCTAATCAACTCTACATGGCGTGGGGATTGAGATGTGATCGGATGACATTCTCATCTTTTACCTTGAAGGCCATTTTTTAGGTCATGAAAGTCAAGAGATGTCAAATAAGGATAAGTCGTCTATTTTTTCTATATCTTCGTATAGGAAGAATAATTACTACATTATGATTGGTAATATTTTATTAGGTGATTTGCGTATTCACGGATGGAAAGCATTATGTGAAAATTCAATATAACATCCACCTCTGATCCCCTTGCTATGTGTAGGTGTAGTGCCCCAATGATCATCTGGTTCTAATCGACCATCCGCATGATCGAAACTTCAA
This sequence comes from Hanleya hanleyi, assembly GCA_036873755.1. Lineage (NCBI taxonomy): Eukaryota > Metazoa > Mollusca > Polyplacophora > Lepidopleurida > Hanleyidae > Hanleya > Hanleya hanleyi. The sequence goes on from JAVTVY010019058.1 coordinate 39,571, forward strand.
ACTTATCAGTTTTATAGCTCAACTGACAAAATTGTCCGTCAACAAAGGAAATATCTGATGGCGCTCATGATTGTAGGACAGGACCGGGTTGTCACAAGCCGGAAGCTACACACAGAAACATACATATATGGTATTGCTCTTGTACAAGTAGCTTGTCTACCATTCAGATGCAAGATAAAGTAGTTTTAGATATTCTTTTCGGAACAAATGAGCAACATTCCATAAAAATGGAGGGAGACGAGTACCCGTGTTCGTAGTCAGATTGTCAGGATAATTACCTTTTACCAGGTGTCCCTAGCTGTTTGTAGTCAGATGGCCAGGAATATTACCCTTGCCTAGGTATAGGTATCCCTGTTTGTAGTCAGATGGTCAGGAATATTACCCTCGACTAGGTATCCCTGTTTGCAGTCAAATGGTCAGGAATATTACCCTTGACTAGGTATCCCTGTTTGTAGTCAGATGGTCAGGAATATTACCCTCGACTAGGTATCCCTGTTTGCAGTCAGATGGTCAGGAATATTACCCTTGACTAGGTATCCCTGTTTGTAGTCAGATGGTCAGGAATATTACCCTTGACTAGGTATCCCTGTTTGCAGTCAGATGGGCAGGAATATTACCCTCGACTAGGTATCCCTGTTTGCAGTCAGATGGTCAGGAATATTACCCTTGACTAGGTATTCCTGTTTGTAGTCAGATGGTCAGGAATATTACCCTTGACTAGGTATCCCTGTTTGTAGTCAGATGGTCAGAATATTACCCTTGACTAGGTATCCCTGTTTGTAGTCAGATGGTCAGGAATATTACCCTTGACTAGGTATCCCTGTTTGCAGTCAGATGGTCAGAATAATTACCCCTTATCAAGAAACTGGGTTGTCACCTAACCATACGAAGGAGGCCTTAGCTTAATATTTGTCAGAAGAGTTAAACATAATTTGATAATCAGACAAGTACATATGGTAGTTTCTGGATGATTTCATCATTGAAGGAAACAAAATTTTTAACCAGGATCATAGAATTCAACATTATACAGCGAAGTTGCCATGAAGAGATGCATATACATGTAGTCACTCTTTAGAGACCGGTTTACCAGCTGAAAGGTGAAGACAGATTGAATTGTCAGTCTGGTAACCACCAACAAACAATCCTCTATGTGACTCTTACAGGCTCTCGTTGCATCAGTAGAAATTACTATAACGGAGAATAACTCATTTGTTTAACTGTTCATGAGGTGACCACACCAACCAACATTAAAATTTCGAAACGCAATTGTCCTGGTGTGCAATCATGAGTCATGCTTCATTTTTGGATGGATGCCCAGAATGGCGCTATCACACATCCCCCATTACCGACTCAAGCGCTATTCGATTGATGGATCGAAGAGAAGGGCTGATACCATAGCTCTGTTAACTTGAAATCATGCATGTGAGATGTAAGCGACGCCAGACCTATTAGACCTGATGCCACCACACTTTGACTAATGTGTGAATATTGTAGAAGATTGCAAAAGCGCTTAAAGGTGTGCCCAAATAACAGCCTGAAATTAGGTGTCGTGAGTGATAGATGAAAGGAGGGGTATAATTTTGAATTCTTGGGGCAAGAAGCCTTATATGTTTCAACAAATCTGCATAAAAGCCATTACCGGTATGCGAATCAGTACATATTTACGATCAAAGAAATTGCATGTTGTTTGAGATAAGAAAAATGTTCCATATAGGACTAAATCAACGATTAACCAAATTTCTGAAGACATCACATGGCCACCATTTCAAATCCATGTGTGAACCGTTACACCTAGGATTATGTGAAGTTCACTGCAATGCAAATAAGGGATAAGTTCCTAATGGAGGAAGAGTCAAACCAGAAGCTGTCCCCCCCTCCCACCAGACCTGGTAGGTTTAATGTCAGCAGCTAGAGGCTGTCCTAGCTTATTATTTTAGGTTTTATGTGTGGTCCAATGAACTATATGTGCTGCCACCTGTGCTATTAACGTTGCAGTATGAATCATCCACATATTTCCTGGTGGATCAGTAAATACAAAAAAATAATAATAAAGAAAAAATAAAATAAAAAAGCATTATACCACATTCTACCCACAAATGCCTTAATATCTACTTTCCAGAGCTCTTTCCGGTTTTGGACTAGTAAAAAGAACAGATTTCCGACCCTGTTAGCACAGGCACGTGCTCAGATGAAGCCGGCGTTCACTTCGGGAGTGCCACTTCAATGGCCATAAAGATGTCGTATAATGCCTTGCTGTCAGATATGCATACGCGTAGTAAATGATACCGGAAATACATATATTACATATGGCGGCCACTTTGAATTTCTCACGATTCCAATCTGATGGATAAGGATCCACAATGACCCAAGTGTGTTCAGATATAAAGGAAGCTCGCCTTGTTTAACAGTTAGAAATCGCCTTGTAAAACAGTTACAATTAGTAGTTATATGTATGGGCAACTTCGACTACTTCATAGTAAGTTTTGGATGAAATTTACGGGCGCCATATTGAATTTTCCCATGATCATTTGTACCAGTGATTATGCAGATATTTTCAAAATGAGCCCACCTGAATAAACTATCAAGTGTTAAAGATTGAGCCAGCTTCAATCTTCAATTACTAAGCTTTCACGAAAAGTTTGATAAAATATCCTGATTTGAACTCACGTGACCTATTTGGCCTAAACATGACCTTTAAGGTCAAAAGCGAGAATGTCATCCGGTCACATCTCAATCCCCACAACGTGTAGAGTTGATTAAGCGTGGATGATTGCTTTTAACACGCGATGCCATCAAAAGTGTTTTTTCATGTCTTGGCTGGCCTACTATTACCGGTTTCACCACATCATCGGTGGCTCATCAGACGTTATATATATATATAACTATATATATATATATATATATTTTTTTTTTCAAGACTAAAATTATTTCCTGCCTTTTGAACGAGAGTGGATGTCATAAAAATGCTTTCTATACTACCTACGTCGATCTACATACCCCTCGTCTACTAGATCTGCATCTAAATGGCACGTGACGCAACCATAATGTTAAAAAATTGCCACGAATCCCGATACGCGGTTCGCAGGAGAACTTACCTCATGGCATTCTCCACGCCCGTTGAGTTTTCACCATAGTCCACGCCCGCTCATCTATTCACTGTTGGTTTCCTGCAGACACCCGAATTCTCCCGTGTACCGGGATTCTTGGCGAAAGTCGGTATACAGCTTTACCATTATAGTTGCGTCACATGTCATTTAGATGCAGATCTAGTTGAAGAGGGGTATGTATATCGATGTATGTCGTATAGAAAGCATTTTATGACATCCACTGTCAGTGTGGTGCATGAAAAGGTGGGATATAATTATATTCTTGAAAAAATATAATCACAACAGCAACAACATCGACGAAGACGCCCACTGCTACCCAAGCCACGGTGACGTGTGTAGACGAAAACCTTGGGAGAGAGATATCCTAATTAGATCTATCATAAGGCCAAGTACAAACAGGTCAATTACTGAAAATGCTCTCGTTCAGGGACATTGCTGCAGGGTGATGAACAGTGTTGATGCTACAATCATCAAAAGATGAACTCAGAGGAGAAGATTACTGTAATAACAGGATTTGACACCCTGAAGGAGGAGCTGCTACAGAGCAGAAAGTAAAAAAGAAAAATAATTGCATTATGTTTATTTAAATGCTCATGGCTGAAAGACGGAAATTGTTTAAAAAGACGACGACTGAATAGTGAATGACGGACTAGAAGCGATTATGGAAAGAAACCGTCTGAACATTATTGGAGATTAAACAAAATCATCCACAAACTGTTCCGCGTATAGAAAAAGGTAATAAAATATCTACACAAAAGGGAATATGGAAAGAATTAGAATATTTATATAGGGATATATATATATATATATACAACTAAAGATGTACAAGAGATAACAGAAACGGGAGAATAGGATATGGAATAATTGCGAATCAAATAATTTGGAAGAAGTTTTAACTTTTGAAGAAATTAAAGTTGGTCTGAATATAAAGTAACAATAGGGAGAGTCCGGGCCTGACGCATTTACCAACGAGTTTTTCTTTATTTCATTTTAAAAGAGTTAGGACGTACTGTGGAAAAGCATTGGCTATGGTTATGATTTTGAAAATGTATCGATCAAACAAATGAAGGTCGTATTCACGTGCCTACTAAAGAAAGATAAGTCAAAGCAATCCGCTATAATTGGACACCATCGCATTGCTCAGCGTCCAGGACAAAATTGCCTCAATATGTTTATCAGAAAGAGTGAGAAAAGTGCATAAAATTGTTTTCACGAATCTCAGAAAGGCTTTATGAAAATTAGATGTGATGAAGATAACGATAGAGTAGAAGATGATAAAATACACGATTTTTTGCAAATGATGGACATTGTAACACTGTTTTATACTATATAATAACCTATAAAGCAAACATTAATTATATGTCTCCTTTTTTTGTACTTCTACACAAATATGAATGGAACAACAATTGTCACTCAGTTTGGATGTTTGACGATTATCTGAGATGAACAGAGGGTGTAGGCAGGAAACTCCGTTATCGCTATATCTCTCATTATGTTTGGAAATATAAAAATATCCGATCCTTGGCAATAAAGAGATAAACTGAATTGTCGCCGGAATAAAAAAAATAGATGAAACAGAATATTCTCGTGGAAATAGTATTCCCACTTCAAGAAATGTTGGTAGATTGTCGGATCTCCAGAGGAATCTTGCAAATACTAAATGGGACATTTAGGAAAAAAATGAATGACACATTACAGTGATAGAAGCACAATTCACATCGGAACCCAGACTTATTGTTCAAGTTTATCGGAGGTTAAAATAAACTGAATAAAAAATTCATCTGACTACAATAAACTTGGGTCCGAAAATGAAAGAGTTGGAATAATTTATTCTGACTACAAACATCGCATGCTTTGGAAGACCGATTATGAAATCATCTAATCACCGAATATTGATTTCGCAGATAAAGGAGATGGTACGATAAGGCGGCATTTTGGCCTATACGTGGTGCGGTTGAAATCGAAGAAATAAAATACACTAAAAATAATTGTGTCTCAATGTAACGGCAAGAGATGATATATTTTTAACTTTTGAATGACATTTTGAAGTGTCATTCGGTTTGACGTATAGAAGTAGTACAAGTATGAACACTGGGATTTCCTGGATTTCAACTTCTTGTTTATTAAACACGACGTTTCGCTAAGTCTGCCCTTAGCATTCTCAAGTGTATCAATGTACAATCAAACATGAGGTATATATATATATATGTACAGGGTATGATGAAGCCAATCTGATAAACAAAAATGAGGTCTGGAAACAGTGGGGTTTGGGCACTCCTGGAGGGTGGGAACTTCGACGAGACAAAGACATCAGCATAGTTGAAGCAGACAAGGGTAAAGGCACTGTTGTCATAGAGACAGCGAAATACAAGAAAATGGTTGACAAGATATTGACAGACATCACCACGTACAAGACAATGGAAAAAGATCCTACAGCCACACTAGACCGTGAACACAAAGCCCTCCTGTCAACACTAAAAGAATCCTGCCAAATCAATGAAAAACTTCACAAGTACCTGAATACGCAAAACCCATCAGTGCCATATGCCAGAGCAACAATCAAAATACACAAAAACCCAGTAAAAGCTAGACTCCTAGTGTGCTCACAAAATAACACTGCCCGCCACTTATCCAAGATCTTGGCCCCACTGGGTACAGCGGCCCAGTCATTCATTAAGGATTCCGGTACTTTTTGCGAAGCCATCAAAAAATTGAACTCAACAGGGCGCCTTATTAGCTATGACGTGATAGATCTATTTACCAGTGTCCCCAGGAAAGAAGCTCTCGAAGTGTTACATCGACGCATCAATGATTCGAAAGACAGCCTACAGACCAAACTACGCCCCGAGTCTATTGTGGATCTAGCTGACAAATGTATAACAACCACTTAGTTCACATGGAACAATCAACTCTATGAACAGGTGAACCGTCTCCCCACGGGTTCCTCTTTGTCGCCACTCATTGCCGAAATATACATGACAAACCTAGAAGAGCAAGCCTTAGCCTCAGCACCTTTTGCGCCCCTGTGTTGGTTCCGCAAAGTGGATGATACATTCGCCATTTTGCAAGAATCTGATGACCCCTACGACCTCCTCCAATATTTAAACAGTGTACACCCTCGCATGCAGTTCACCATCGAAGTAGAAAAAAGACACTCCCATTCTTAGATGTTCTGATTGGCAGATCATCCGGCAACCTGAGCATAACGGTATACCGAAAACCCACCCACACAGACCAATACATCCACTACAAATCGAACCACCCACCCAAAATCAAATCCGGCATCGTAGCTACACTGACCAGGAGAGCAAAAACCATATGTGATGCAGACCGCCTCAACGATGAGATCTCCCACCTGAAGAATGTCTTCACAGAACTTAATCACTTCACGACACCCCGCATCAACAACGTCAGTGACCAAGCACTAAACCCCAACACCAGCACCACCAAACCAGCAGCCAGTCCAGTCACCATTACACTTCCATACATCGGTCAAGTCAGCCACCAAATCCAACGACTGATCCAGAAACAGGCCCCAGTAGACGTCCGGTTCAAATGTGCCCTACCCTTGAAATCCTACATCAAAGCAAATGGCAGAGTGGGAGACAAAAAACCTGATCCTAAAGGGATAATTTATCAAGTCCATTGCGATTGTGACGAAACTCACTTAGGTGAAACGTCCAGACCAATGCCCATCCGCATCAAAGATCATGAATCTGCAGTTCGAAACACCAATCAGCAAAGATCTGCTATTACAAGCGTTTAGTCAGTCATTCATAATCCAGCCGTCGTCCATTAGAGAATATCCGCGTCCATAATCCAAAGACCTATTCCATATTCCATATAACAGTATTAACACCAAATTCAAAAAGACAATCATAATATACATAAACATAGGCTTGTTTCCTGCAAGAGAGAAGCGGTCAACAGTTTTCAATGATGCCGGCAAGACATCATGATGTTCCAAAAATATCAAATCCGTATCGCTGACCAGTATTCTTAATCCATACTATTCGTTGTAAAGTCGTCATCTAAAGAATGATGTATCTCAGTCACGCTTTGATTGTGACTGTTCATATGAGTATCATGATGATCTTGAAGTACATGGGTTCATACGGCCCCTAGCCCAGGTGTGACGGAAACGGTGGCCCGGTGCATCCAGTGTCCGGGGGACACCCGCGTCTAGACGTAAGTGTCCCAAGACACTAAGATCTGGATTTAATTGTCCGTCGGGCATTCAGGTCTGGATTTGGATGTCCTGGGACACCGGCTTCCAGGAGACGAAAGCCCTAACCTGGAGCCCAGTGTCCGCCTCGATTACTACTTCCGATTTTCCATCCAGTTTACACGTGAACATGTTGACCAGAGAGTAGTATAGAAAGGGAAGTTACGGCGTTATTGACTTACTTTCGACAGGTGGCACTATTGTGCACTTCCGATCACGTGACCGGAACCGAGAGTGACCTCGCAAAGGTCAGCCGAAAGTGACCTGTTGACGTCACCGACTGTAAGTAGGTCAATAACGCGCTAAGCTCCCTCTCTCTGTCTCTCCCTCCTACCCAGGAGGTGAGTGAGGACGAAAATGAAATGAAAAAACAAGATAATTTTAACAGAAAATCTTGAAATTTATACTAAGAAATAGCCAGGTAAGACTGCATCACACCTAAGGGCTTTTCCTCGTGATTTTTCGCCTCTTTGCTTATCCGGTGGGAGCTTGTTCACTACAATGAAGAATACAACATATTGGCGAGCATACGCCAAAACGAGAAATAACACGATAGTCGCGATATGTAATTGTTCTATAAAGGTGTGGAAGCTGCCATTCAGTGGGGTAACTAGGCCACTACTTGTATTCTTTTAACGGCATATTCCGTGGGTCTTCCAAACACGGGGTCAAATTTGCATGTTTTCTATATATTTTGGACTATTTCATGCAAAATATTCCTTGATTAACCCTACCAGGCCTGCGGGAAGGACATTCGACACCCCCCTCCCCCACCAAACTTTCTGCGCAACCTCCGGAATGACAAAAAATTGCGAGCTGACACTCCGTGAATTTGTAGTTTATCATATTGAGGTCATTTCGAGCCTATTTGCATAACCTCCCGAGCAGAGGATCACGGGTAAAATCACGGGTAATTTATCATGCATTTTTTTTGGAAGGTATTTTTTGAAAATGACGTCACTGTGACGTCATCAAAGCGGCCATCTTGGATTTTTTTGTATTTTATTTTACAGGTTGACGGAAAGGTATAGTGTGGTAAGTTTCAGTTCCTTTACCTCAAGGGATAAGAAAAGTAGTTAGGGAACGGGTGGGGTTGGGGGGAGGGGGGAGGAGCAAATTGCCCCCCTCCTCCCCCCCCAGGCCTGGACAGGTCTTAAACATCCCAGGCCAGATAAGGTTAACACAGAATTTCTTCAGATTATTCGCATTCTTAATAACGGCGGAAATTTTTAATTCACGAAGTAAAGCTAGCAACCGCAGTGTAAAGGTTACTCCGCGGTTCAAAGGTTTACTCATTTATTCATTCATTCATTGATTCATCCATTTATTCACCAAGATAAATCAATTGTACAATTTATAGTTGTAAAAGGCAGTTGGCGGGAATAAAACCCCGTGGGGCTTGTTCTATCCCTGTAGTAAACAATTCGAGTATACATACGAATATAAGTTAAAGAAGCTGGTGAATATTGATATGAATTTAAGGGGCGAGAACATTATATAAATAAAAACAAACACGTATCCTCCGACAATCAGCAAACTCGACGGTTTAAAGGTTTACTCTGCGGTTTAAGAGTTTTGTTTGGTTTTCGTTGAAAAAAAAAACGATGAAGTCATTTATGACGACCTTACTAGAAATGCCAAAAATGTAAAGAAAACATGTGATCAACTAAAATCTGTTTGCAGAAAATAGGCGAAAATCAAGAACATCCGCAATAAATGCAGAAAATGTAATAGAAAAATGTAAAAAAAAAAATGTTTCGATGTCCCCTATGGGCTACCCTTATTCAATCTTGGATGGAATAGTATAGATTGTCTTTTTGAATTTGGTGCTAATACTGTTATGTGGAAAATGGAATAGGTCTTTGGATTATGGACGCGGATATTCTCTAATGGACGACGGCTGGATTATGAATGACGGACTAGACGCTTGTAATTTGTCACGAATACACCATTAGTTTGCGAGCGCCTTAGGTTGAACTACCGGTAATATTTACATATTAGCCATTGGGGGTCACAATGACTCACTCTTCCCATTTCTATGTAAATGGGTGATACCAAAAAAGAATAATATCTCGCTCAAACAATCAAAGATAAAACAATAAAAAGATAATAAACATATTCACTTTCAATGATCAAAACAACGGAATTTTGTTGGCATACTGCTACCTGATAATTCGTTTGAGCAGCTCGATGTATACGGAACGCTTCTCTTGTTGACTTTTCCCGGCTTCGTACTTGTCGATATTGTTGGCCAAATATCGCAGAATATCGGCAGGATCTAAGGATGACATGGGTCTGATTGTGGACAGGAAAATGTGGAGGTCAGCTATTATACACACCTGGTCAGGTACACAGAAAATAAAATTCCTTAAAAATTTAAGGAATATACCCGACTGTTACACCAGCGGAATATTCCTCAACATAACTAAGGAATATTTCTTACCATGTTAAGGAATTTCCTTAACATGCTACGGAATATTCGTTATTGAATTTTAAGGAATATTCCGCTGGTGTAATTGTCGGGGAATATTCCTTAAATTTTAAGGAATATTTTTTTTAGTGTACTCAATATAATCCATTAATTTCGCAGATGTGCCATATATGAATGCAGTAATCAGATGCATGTAGATCTCGTGGCAATTTTTATTTTGCATTTATGTTACGTTTGATTTATTTGATTATAACAGTAATAGAGATCTCCGACATGACAATTTCCTCAATATTTACTGATGTCAGAAACGTGATATACATTTTAATTAGATATCTCAATATCTCGTGTTTCTTTCTGATTTCGCAACATTAACAAAAGCATATGCGTGCGAAAATTAACCCAGCGCGGAAAGAAGGATTCATTGTACTTGTACACCAGGGTGAGAAGATTTTCACCTGGGTGAAAACAGGATTTCACCTGGGTTAAAACAGGTTTCCACCAGGGTGAAAACGTTTGCGCCCAGGTGAAAACCTTTTCACCTCGGTAAAAACGTTTGCACCTGGGTGGAAACTTTGGAGGAGTGAAAAAACTGTAACAAAAATATAAACAAAACTAAAATTAATAGCATGTCGTATATGCGCCATCGTAAAGATGTATATTGACTTAAATACATAAAATTATTTTTTTCTAAAAAAATATATATATATTTAACAAAGATGCGACAGTATAACTTTAGAAGACGTACTAAAGCTGTACATAAGAAATGAAGAAAATCAAACATTTCGACTAGGATCGAACCCACAATCTTACCTTCTGCTGTACTGTCCACCGTCTATGCCTTTACCCAGTGCACCACCGATTTGCTGGCCGAACCTCTGTTCAGAATTTCTAGTCTTTCCTATTCCCTTAGTTTCATATATAGGTCAACCGGACTCTGAGGTATGCCGGACTCTGAGGACTTCCATAGCTGTGGAAGCGCCCATAGTCCGTCAGATGCCATGGTCCGGGCCCTATATATATGCGAAGGGACATTCCTGTCTAGATTTCAGTGACCCGGACATCAACGATATCAGGACCCTGGTTTCTGCTGATAGGGTGACAACTGTTTCCGAGGGAGGACTTTCGTCCGAAGGGCACCCAGATCCAGATACCATGGTCCCCGGACCCTCATATCTGGCGGACCACGGTTGCTTCCACACCGGTCAGGTGCTTGCTCCGTGCCAGACTGCGCTGTGTACCTAGAGCCGGATTACGGATAGGTCGAGGGTTTACAGTGTCCCATGCAACCTGAGAATCAACAACACGAAGCTTACTAACATTGTACACCTTCCTCTTACCAGATCTTAGATGCTGAATGTGAGCCACTGGACCATTAAGACGCACAATCTCATACTGAGGGTCACAGTGTGATGTGAGCTTGATACGCTCATCAGCGTGCACGACTACAGAATCACCAACTTGGAACCGCCCAGCATTGGCCCTCTGGTTGATTTGCCGGCGGTGATATTCACGAGACCTGGCCGTAACTGCCTTTGCACGGTGCAAGACATTACCCAAGACAGTAAGGCGATCGTCTAAATCCTGAGACGCATCAACAGGAAGGGATAAAGGAAGACGAGCCCTACGACCATAGGTCAAGAAAAAGGGTGTGTAACCAGTTGACATATGGACGGTATTCCGGTACGCCATTAGCGCTGCTGGCAACTCAAGCGCCCACCGGCGAGACTGATTATTAACAAGCTTCTGTATGATACCTTTCAAAGTTTGATTAAATCTTTCAGTTTTGCCATTGATCTGAGGGTGATAGGGAGTGGTCCTACGATGGTCTATGCCTACAGCTTTGAATTTTGCACGAAGTGCATGTGCATTGAACTCCTTGCCAAGGTCAGTCACGACAACTTCAGGAATGCCATGTCGTGGACAATATTCATCAAAGAACTTTTCCTCCACATTCTCAGCAGTTTTGCGTGGGATGGGGTAGGCTTCAGCCCATGCAGTATAATGATCAACAATAACCATGATGTACGCATGCCCGGAAGCAGTGCGAGGTAGCGGACCAATCAGGTCCAAGCCAACAATCTGACCTGGATACTGTGCAGTAGGCATTCCAGTATACGACGGTCGAGTTCTTACCCGCTTGTTAACCTGACACCTAGCACAATTGTCAATAAACCGCGTGATATCTTTTCGCATGCCCTGCCATACAAAACTACCCCTAACCATACTAAGAGTTTTCTGGGCCCCCTGGTGGCCTGCTTGCTCATGCGCAAGTCGCATAACACGTTCTCGGAAAAGAGATGGTAAAAGTACTCTAGGATAGTCTGCTTCCAATGCTGAACGGCATGTAAGAGAATACAGTATGCCTTGATGAACAGCATAATCTTCAGGTACATCACGAAGGATATCAGCATATTCAATCTTCTGCTGATGACGTAAATCATTCAGATCAATACCATGTGCTGTCAGTGGGACATGGGAGAGTACACCATCATCGTCAGCTGGAATGACATAATCTCCCGTATCAAAGGTCGCAACCTCCGATGGTCGACCAAGGCGTGAGAGCATGTCAGCCCGGACATTCTTAGCACCTTGAATGTACTCTATCTTACACCCATATTCAGCGATGAGTACAGCCCATCGCTGAACTTTGGTGTTTTTGACCTCACTAACAAAAAGACTCTTCAGGGGTTTATGGTCTGTATACACCACAAAGTCTGCACCACATAAATACGGTCGCAGCTTGCGCAACGCGTAGACCAAGGCGTAGGCCTCTTTCTCAATAACAGGCCACTTCAATTGGCTGCCCTTAAGGGTAGAAGACACATACTGGATGACCCTCTCAACCCCATCATCACCTACCTGAACCAAGATGGCACCAACTGCATAACTTGAAGCATCGGTATACAATTTGTATGGTTTCTGAAGATCAGGGTAGGCCATTACTACGTCAGAACACAGGATGGTCTTGAGTTTGTCAAAGGCTGTCTGATGGTCAGCACTCCAAGAAAAACGTGCATGTTTACGAGTTAATGCTAGCAAAGGTTCAACAATAGTGGCATACCCTGGTATACATGAACGATAGTATCCTGTCATACCTAACAAAGACCTAACCTCTCCCACACAGGTGGGGGGTGACATGTTACGTATAGCCTCAACCTTTTGAGCTTGTGGCGAAATACCCTTGGCAGAAATATGGTAGCCCAGAAGGTCCACAGAGCTAGCTGCAAATACACACTTTTTGAATTTTAACTGTAAGTTATACTCCAACAAACGTTCAAAAACAAGTTTCAAGTGATGGGCATGCTCTTTTGGGTTTCTTGAGTATATGACGATATCGTCTACATAGCAAAAAACAAATTTTGCCTACATAATCTCTAAAGATGTCATTCATTGCCCTCTGGAAGATTGACCCCGAATTACAAAAGCCAAAGGGCATGATCCGCCATTCAAATAAGCCCTCCGAGCAAACAAATGCTGTCTTCTCTATATCTTGTACTGCCATAGGTATTTGCCAATACCCGCTCTTGAGGTCAAGGGTCGTAAAAATTGAACTACCCTTTAAAGAATCAAAGATATCAGATATCAAAGGTAAAGGATAACTGTCTTTACGTACAATAGAGTTCAACTTACGAAAGTCAATACAGAAACGAGTCGAACCATCTTTCTTTGGAACCAAGGTGATAGGTGACGCCCATGGTGAGGTCGAAGGTTGAATGACCCCAGCCTCTAGCATCTCCTTGACTTGTTCTTGTACAATATGGCGTTTCTTAAGTGTTAGTCTATATGCCCGTTGTTTCACTGGAGGATGATCGCCCGTAGGTATGGTACACTTCACTAGGGGGTGTCTTCCTGCTCCTGGTTTCTTAGCAGTGTCGAAAAGGTCATGATATTGGTTCAAGACATTGTCCACCTCTGGGTGACCGGTTGATTCCCTCACTGTAGAAGACCCGACGCCTTTGTTCAGTTTTACTGTTTCCATGAAATAGGTCCTATCGAACCATCGTAGTTTTGCTGTACGATAGTCTATACACGCATGCCCTAGTCCCAATGCATCTGACCCCAAGACACATTGATGAATCATATCTGGAACCACAACAACTGGAATTGGACAGGCACTCTCAAATTTCACCTCGGTTTGACCCAGAACTTTCAGTGGAGTGTCATTAATAGCGAATATGACCCCTGTCTTCTTTAGAGGGCCACGCAATGCTAATTTTTGCCAAACATCTTGCCTCAGTAAAGTTGTACAGTGTCTATGAGTGACGTCACAGATAATCCTTGTAATTTTAAAAGGGCTGAGAACCTACCTGCGACATTGGTGGTCACAGCCCCAGTCCGTTTCTCGACTGTTGTTGATCTCTATCACCATAGTATCTCACAACGCGGTTAGTGGTGTCCCGATTCACCGGACCTTGCACTTGTCTTCTCTGTACATGCACAACACGAGGCCTGTCTGGAATGTGAACCTCACATTCTGATCCAACACACTGGCCGGTTATCGCAAGTACGACACGAACGCGAATTTGACTGGAAGCTTACAGGTCGACAGTTTCTTTGATACCTTTGTGATTGTCTATTTGGGGGAGCGTCTGATCGGCCCTGCTGACGCGTCTGTGGCCGCGGTTCCTGTCGCTGGGGGTCCTCTGTTGTTGCTGTCGCTGGGGGGTCCTCTGCTGTTGCTGAGAAACGACATTTCTGAGCCGTCGTATTTCAGCCACAATCTCGCAATTAAGCTGGCTATCTTCTGTCCTATCACCAACCGCCGCCTGCTGAGGGTTGCGCGCAGTACCGATCTCCATTGGAACTGGTTCCGTGGGAATGTCCATGGTGGCCAATAACTCAGCACTGGCCGATTGTTCATTCACATACTCCATGGCTTCTTGGACATTTACAGCATGTCTATTCATTACAATTTTTCTGGCCAAATTCTTGTCTGCAAGGCCACGAATATAGGCTCGCAAAACAATGCGTTTGGAATCATCAGTGACGTTAGTATATGCACGTTGAGAAAGTTCATGAAACCGCCGGTTAAAAGCAATGTGAGTTTCTTCAGATTTTTGTGTTATATTGTTCAACTCACCTTTTAACCTTTCGTCCTCATGTGCCGACACGAACTGCGTGGTCACGTGCGTACGAATCTCCGCCCATGTCGTAGTCTCCCTGTTTTTACCTGCCAGGAAATGTTCAATCTCGCGATGTAGGGGTCCCACAGACGTCCAAGCAGCGATCTGTGCTGCTGCGCCTGTAACTCCATCTAATGCTGTGATGGCTAGCGTGACATCATCCGCCCACTCGCGCACTTCTTTCGGAGACACACCGTCACACTTCTGAATAGCCGAAATATGGTCCTTTACACGTTCTCGTTCCAAACGTCGATTTTCCTTCACATTCAAATCCCTCCGGACCGATTCTACAAGGCCTGTCACTCCCTCGGCGATGGCCTTTAACTCCTGGAGTTTTACTGGACTCTCCATTGTCCCTGCTTAAGTAGGCAGCTGTCGTCGAATGCCAGATGGCGTTTCTCTGTTGTCTTCGTCTTGGCCATGATAGAATTCCTCAGCGGTCCCGTCGGAGGTGCCAATGTAAACTTTTTGGTCGTCAAGATGTTGATATTATTGTTCTAACCCGGGCTTTTGTGCCGGTAAGATGATAGCCTGGCTTGGTTAGGGCGACCGGGCAACTTTACATATACCCAAATCTATCTTGCGAGTTCGCCACTGGATCTTACAGCAGACTGAAAGAAGTTCATAGCCCTGTATCTTTTGCCTCAAGAAATTCCATCAAGAAAGTCGTCATCAAGTTGTTACGAAGTTGAAGATTTTATTCCCGACTTCTGACATCAAAGGTGGTACAGACGATGGCCAAATGACAAACAACGACAGCCCCTAAACGTTAAATTTAGATCTAAAGTTTCTGATACATTTCATCGAGACGGAGTTCCAAAATTGTCTGCTCTAGGTAAATCGGGCTGTATATTTATACCATCGACTGACCGATACAAACAACATATTTTTCATACTTGTTTGGACATTTCAAATCATGAACATGCAATTCGTAAACACAAAAGAAAACATTACGGGATTAACTGGGTACAATACCAGCATGTTAAATGATGAGAACTGAGAAACACAGATTTGTGAACTGGGTTAAAAACATCCCTCCACATTTTTAACGGTAATAGAATACTGACCTGTCACACAAATCAAAACATGTAGCTTTCATATGCAATGTTATAACCCATACAGGCAGGCATCATGTACAACATCAAGACTTGCAATATTTAATTGTAGAAAACTTATTATCATAAGATGCTTATATCTGAATAACTTGTAGAAAACCAATTATCATAAGATGCTGATCTTACAACGTGTCGAAACACCAGCAGTGATTTATTAAAGGGGAACCCAAGGTGTCGTTTGCATTCTGCACTTTCGCTACACAAATATTACTGAACGTATATTTATATTCCTCATTATTGTTTTCCTATGAGTTCGTTGATTCAGCGTATATGGAAAAATGACAGTCAGTTTCAGATCGAGTATTTTACATGTATACTGCTTATTGTGATAGCTGTACCGTTCAGAAATCAATGGCGTTGATTGGATTTGAATGATTAAGTTGTCATATTATTGATACAACACCAATAGCGCAGGTAAGTTTCATATATTCAAGTATTTTCGATTTGTCAACCCCTGTCAAAGACAATGGGCAATGAGCAAATACTTATTGTTTCGCTGCACAGTCTTAAGACTCCTTCTGCACTTGAATAGAGCAGAGATCAGTAAATGTTGTCGTTTCACTGCTCATGTTGCACGATTGTCTTTGATGGTGATGGAGAATAAATACCCATTTTTTGTAAATTTCAGATCCGAGTTCGCGTGGTACTCTCCCATATGTATATCTTGATGCCTTCGATTCCCTCTGCTGCATCTGCCAAAGATATATAATTCATAATAATAAGTGAACAATAGCAAGTGTCAGATCCGACATTCAATATTCAGCCGTCGTCCATAAAAGAATTCCGGCGTCAGTAATCAATTTTGTGACCAATTCACATTATTAACCCCCCCCAAGTTACCCCCCCCTTTCGCATGCACAACATCTACATTATAGTCATGTATGAAACAGTGATGTAAACTCCGAATGGCACAGGTCAGTGATCGTGTTTTGATGTATATACAGTGGTAAAGAGAAAAGATTTTTCTATTGAAACGATGACATCAACATGAGTACATGGATGCAAAATTTCACGAAAATTTTTTTGAAAATCATGGCGGCGAATATTTTTGAATAATAAATAACTGAAACTGTCTTACGGAAGGACTTGACGTGAAAGGACATCCACTCATTCAGGATTTCTCTCCTCTCTACCGGGGAAAAATAAGAGGACGATTCTTTGACGATGTCTTACTGATATCATAGGAACTGCTGACCGCTTTCGTCTTGAAAAAGGTTATCTTGCTTTATATATGCATATTATCATTGTTCGGCTGCTTGGAGTCGGTGCTAATAGTGTCATGTGGATAACGTATCCCGGTTATCGAAGTGGGGTGGCTTCTGATTATCGAGTATGTGTCGCTCATATTCTGCCATATAACCAATACGAAATGTTCCTCGAAAGTTTATTAGTTTGTAGGCATTGACCTAAAAATGAGCGTCAATGGATGCGTCAATGGATGCGGACGGCCGGGGCACGATAGTACACAGTACAAGCCTATGTTTATGTATACTATGATTGTCTTTTTGAATTTGGTGCTAATACTGTTATATGGAATATGGAATAGGTCTTTGGATTATGGACACGGATATTCTCTAATGGTCGACGGCTGAATTATGGATGACGGACTAGACGCTTGTAATTTTAACCTGTGTATGCCTGGATTCTGCTGGTGGACAAGTTGTCCCCGAGGCCGGGCCCCTGCACACCCTACACTCATAATGAATACAGCTAAAAGATATAAAATTAAGACAGACCCGAGAAACCTTAGTGCAGGTTTCTCGGCCGAGTCTCTAATAGTTCGAAATGCACTAAGACCTTTTTCAATCCAAATGACAGATATATTTCTGACAGCAAAGCGAGGCCACGACATCAAACCTTGTAATATTGCGCTTGATGATTATTTAGCACCGAATTCTACATGTAATAATTTCAAAATTTCTAAGTGTGGACATCGTGGATGTCTCACGTGTCCACTCTTTAATACTTCAGCTTCATTTAGTTCCGCGTTAACTGGTAACTCATATTCTGTTAACTCGTATGTTGATCTTAGTTGTTCTACTACCAACTGTATTTATTTAGTTTCCTGTAAGAAGTGTGGTCAACAGTATGTTGGCAAGACCATCTAAAGACTCCATCTTAGGGTGAACGGTCACAGAAAATCCGTTAGGAAAAAGCAATTGCTTATAGGTAAACATTTTTCTGGAGCCGACCATGGCTGGGATAACTTTAGTATTCAGATCATGGACGTCGTCTATCCATCTACTAAGGATTCCCCCTTTGGATTTGAGAGAAAAATCCGAGGGCGGGAATTATTCTGGATGCTAGAACTTGGGTCAGTGTTTCCGTTTGGTTTAAATGATAATGTCAGTGGGTTCGGCAATGCTACACACCGCCGTTCAAATATATCCAACATTACCCAACTATTTAAACCTCATCAACGGAGACATCGATATCGCAGCCATGGTTGGCGAAAGTTTAATAGTTCGATTATTCACGATCATATCACTTTAAATTACTTAGTGGGTTTAACTAACACACCCAATAGTATACATAGCTTACGTACAGTTCTGTATGCGTTACCTCTGAGAGCTTTAGATCAAATAGCCAGAGATATACAACAATCCGCGTCTTCAGGAAATATAATACCATCAAAAATCAGTAAAGTATGTCAAGATATAGCGTATTTTCGATTGTATCGTCAAGTGAACATAATCGAAACATCTCAAGATCGGCTTTTCTTGAAACTCAACTACTTAGATAAAGGACTGGACATCATTAATTTACCTCGAATCCTGAATGATCCAGAGGTTCGCAACGCTGTACCAAACTATTTTATGTTCACAGAACCTCATTGCATTTCATATAAGTATACTAAATCTATAGCCACCAAAATATTGAATTACTCCAGAGTAAATTCGTCATAGTCCCAGCAGACAAAGCTCCGAATAATATAATATTCATATGTAAATATTACTATTACCAGGTGCTGGTTAAAGAATTGAGTGTAGACATATCTTCATCAAATCCGTCTACTTACTCCCAAACTGCATTTACTCTGGAAGTTTCTCAGGGAAAGAGGTATTTGTCTTCCAACCAATCATAACGCAATACCAAAACTATACTGGACTCCCAAAATGCATAAATCATCATACAAAGCTAGATTCATAGCTGGTTCTAGAAGCTGCACCACCAAGCTTCTTTCAACCCTATTGACGAGGGCCCTTCAGGAGGTAAAAGCATTTTGGGAAAGGTATTGCGCCACTATTTCTAAGAACTCTGGCGTTGAATGTATGTGGATATTGAAAAACTCAAAATGTCTTACGGAAGAACTTGATGCTAAAGGTCACATACCGTACAGACATGTATCCACATGGGATTTCTCGACTCTCTATACTACAATCCCTCATCAGGACCTTATTGACCGTCTAAGTTCATTAATAGTATCTGTGTTCAAGAAAACTGATCGTAGATATATTAATGTCGGAAGCCATAAAGCATTCTTTAGCTCTACTACATACAAGAGATATCATTCATGGGATGTTTCTTTGTTTATAGAGTTGCTTGAATTTCTCATTAAAAATATCTATGTGAAATTTGGCAACACAATATATCAGCAGCATCGGGCATTACAGACTAGTCTTTTGTGTTAAATGCCGTCATTTACATCTGACGACGATACAGCTCACCAATCTCCAATGTACGAGTTGTCACAGCGAAACAGCTCACCAATTACCAGTATACGAGTTGTCAGAGCATTTCCATCATAGCTCTCTAGATTTGTATCTAATACCGCTTATGCCGGTGCTAGGGGCCGTGTGGTCATATCATCCAAGTTGCCACATGAACAGGTACAATAAAAGCGTACCTGAGATACAACACATATCACGAATCGTTAGATTCTTGGTATGTGCTTTAGAATAGGTTAACCAGAAGACTATTCTGTGAAGTCATGTGACGCAGTCAGTATGTCGGCACCTCTTCCCACTTCCCTTATATGTGTTGTAATTCCAATGGGCACTAATTGTGCACCCCTGTTGGCTGACCTGTATCTGTTCTCTTATGAATATGACTATATGCAGGCGCTATCAAAAACCGATCCATTCAAAGCCCGTTCCTTCTCATTCACCAAACGGTATATAGACGATCTTCTCGCTGTGGATAACCGCTATATAAATGACGCAGTGAAGGATATATATCCACCTTCACTGGATTTGAAGGAAACTACAGACAGCCCTACAGGCACATCAATTTAGATCTATATCTCTATAAAAATGAAGCGGGCACTCTCTCCCGTCGACTTTATGACAAAAGAGATGATTACAATTTCGACATCGTAAACTATCCCTTTCTGGACAGTAATCCTCCAGTGGGACCTGCATATGGCGTATACATATCTCGCTTAGTAGCATTTGCTAGATCCTGTGTTAAATGTGACGATTTTAATCAACGTCACAAAACACTGTTACAGAAACTTATAAACCAGGGCTATTCCACCAAACGCCTCCACTCAAAGTTTCTCAAATTTGGCGATACATATCGCATGCTGATAGCAAAATACAAGATCTATGGCGCTACGTTTCGTAACTTGTGTCTAATTCCGCTTAACCCGGGGCTAGGGGCTGTATGAACCCATGTACTTTAAAATCCTCACGGTAATCATATGAACAGCCACAATCAAAGCGTGACTGAGATACATCATTCTTTAGATGACGACTTTGCAACGAATATTATGGATTAAGAATACTGATCAGCGATACGGATTTGATATTTTTGGAACATCATGATGTCTTGCCGGCATCATTGAAAACTGTTGACCGCTTCTCTCTTGCAGGAAACAAGCCTATGTTTATGTATACTATGATTGTCTTTTTGAATTTGGTGCTAATACTGTTTATGGAATATGGAATAGGTCTTTGGATTATGGACGCGGATATTGTCTAATGGACGACGGCTGAATTATGGATGACGGACTAGACGCTTGTAATAGTATATTTTAATACTTTTAGGATTGAAATTTAAAATTTCACTGACAAGCCGTTTTGTATTGTAATACCCTTGGAGGGATATTTTATAAGTTGTCACACTCTGCCAGGTTGTCACACTCTGAATCTTGTTGTTGTTGTATACACTTTTGACATGACTTGAAACTGTGGTTTTGGGGGTACTAAATGGCGTAAACCAACTACTGGGGCTTTGGGGGTGGATTTAAATTTATTAACATAATATATATGCTGTCTGTTGTAAACAAGATTAAATTACCTTGTGCAGTTGATAATATTTTCATCACGTTTGCCTGCTCCTGATCAAGGATGTGGCCAAGTTGTTTGTATTGATGAAATGTGACCTTGGTGCATGACCTTGTACACCACCAGCTCGTTTATGCTACTTAAAGCTATTTATTGTAATTTAGAGATTTACTGAAGTTCTTTATATTGTTATAACGCTCGATTTAACTGTTCTGACATTCGATGAAGTCCATATGTGCCGATATGGCGGTTTTTATTGGGGACTATTTCTTGATAAATCGGTACACCTTTTGTCTGCTATCTGATTCATGAAGAGAAGTCTACATCAAACTTTGCTGATTTTTCACGATGTATTATTGAATCAGGTAAATATTGCAACAGCTATGAAACTAATCTTTGATATCTTTAGAAAATTCTGGTGATATTTTGAACGATCGATGGCTAGAACATAACCATTATTTTTATCGTCAAAGTGACCTACCTTCCCGACTCACCTTCACTCAGCGCAGCATATGTATCGCCATCTGCTTGTTCCAGCCGCGTCAGAGTGTCTTGTTGAGGGAGCGGTGATATTTATATAGTTCTTCCAGTAAAAGTATTTATATATCTAATAACTATAATAAAAACGCTCCTCTTTGATTACAAGCGTCTAGTCCGTCATTCAGAATCCAGCCGTCGTCCATTAGAGAATATCCGCGTCCATAATCCAAAGACCTATTCCATTTTCCATATAACAGTATTAGCACCAAATTCAAAAAGACAATCATAGTATACAAAAACATAGGCTTGTTTCCTGCAAGAGAGAAGCGGTCAACAGTTTTCAATGATGCCGGCAAGACATCATGATGTCTGGAGCTCCCTCCAATAGTATATACTTGAATGAAATTGTAGTTTAAGGGCCGCTTCCGATACGGATTTCGCGGCCCATCAACTCAATGTTTTATTTAAATTTCACGGTACATTTCTTGGTTAATTTAAGATCTTTTGCAGCGCTAGATATTAAAATAAATAATTAAATAATGAATAACAATAACAATGAGGAAATATAAATACTAGTAGAGAAGAGTCGCTATGTACAAGTCGTTAAGTCTGTTATTGGTTTTTATACTGGAAAATATTTGTTATAATCGCGTGGATGATTCCTTTGTCTCGGTACCCCATAGTACGCACAAAGCCGTCCAGAAAAAACTGGGAGAACCAGGGCGTCTTCAGGATTCTTCGAGACGACTTCCCTAACGACGCCATTGGGAACAGGGTGGGTCCTTCCAGAAATCTGTGCCTGTAACAATTGCTTGGAGTGTGTAGTGAGGTACAGAACGGCAGGTCTACGTCCTATATTGCGTGAAAGTCAAAGGATCATATTCTGTGTCGAGGCGTCAGTTCGGGAACATATAAGGGGTAGCGTGTCCGGTGTGGTCTAGGGTCGAGTATTCCAATTCTGGGTGTTCTTGCTATGCGGCGTTGTCACTCAAGGCGCTGTTGGTATTCTTGTAATCGTCATCCGTCTTCTGTTTCAGGTCTTGTCCAACTCGTCTGTGGTCTTCGGTGTGCCTGTATCATATGAAATAGAAGGCTTGTAGTCATTCTTGTTTGCTATTGTTTTTCGATGCAATAATTTGATATATCTTCCTCCCAACAACAGGCACGCCCCGACCGTCAGTCACATAATATGAATAGCAATGGTATTATATACTTCAATTAGTAATCGCAATTATTGTCCTGGTTAATAGTTCTCCCGACTTCGGTCCAGCGGTAATCCTGTAATTTGATTGGTTGTTCTGCACCATGTGATCACCAGCATTGGTATAAATAGAGCGCTCCTGACGAAGATGGCAGATGGCTGGCCACCACGGCCGGAGATACATCGTAACAACAACAACACCATACAATATTACCTGATCAGTTATGAACACTGAATACTACTCTACAACAGGTAATAAGAATTAAAGATTGATATTGACTACACTTCTCGGCAAAGAACCAAACTTACTCAACAAATGATTTAGACCTGAAAACTGCATGTATCTCTGGATTTGTCAACTACATTCATCTCGACAAAGAAATAAATAAATATATTAATTTATTTCTATTTCATCCAGGCAGCTATCTCATGTCATCACACTCGTCAGTGGCCATTTTCTGCATAATATACATTACAAATATGATCCATTGGCAGGAATTCACACTTTAACACAATTGTGCATTAATTAGTAGTATTGAGAGTGCATATCGCCTTTTTATCTGGCGGTTCAAAGTGTGTTCATTAGTAGTTCATATATTGAATTAGTATATCATCATTTCACCATATTTTGTGATATTGGACTTACACGGAATAAACAGAATATCATCAGACTTTGAATTCTTGTTTTATCATCTTTATTGAACGTGACATTGATATTCCTGTGTGAATACAATACAATGCCATCAACCTGGTATTTCATTAATGAATGTCGAATTTGACTTGATACTACGACGACCGACCAGAGTTGGACATCATTCAGAATAATATAGAACGCGAATCCGTCTCACCTGCCCACCTGACAGCATCACACTTTCAGTAATACAATATCTAGTTACGCTGGATATTACACTGGCGTCAGAAGTGAGATGTAATTTTAAACAGCATCCAGCGATACGAACCCTGAACGGTTTGGTGGTCATCTTGAAACTATGCCATTCTCAACAGAAGTCATGGCAGAGAGTCCAGATATCGAAGTCACATTTCATCCTCGAATACGTAAATGACATCAAACTGGGTATGGTGATTATCTACTATGCGACGTGCCAGAGAAAAATGTTTTGGAGGCAGAAGCAGACTCTGACAACGAAATACCTAACCCCGAGGTTAGGGAAGAAGCATCACTACTAGATCACAGTCAAAATTCAAATGGTGGAAACCACAGTGGCAACTCTGGTTCAGCTGCGAGACAAAACCCTAGCATGGAGGACAACTGAACATTTCATCCATCACACCTTCGGCTAAAACCGGAGTCTTACAATGGGAAAGATGACTGGGAAGAGTATTTTTCCCATTTCTCGGACTGTGTCGAGCTTGGTGGCTGGACTGAAAAGGAGAAGGTCCTCGCTTTAGCAACCAGCCTGCGAGGGCCAGCTAGGACATTTTATATTGGTCTTTCCTCTGGGGATAAAAGATCATTTCGAACTTTGTCAAGGAAACTAGAGCAACGTTTTGGTAGTAGTTGCCAACAGAACAGGTGGCTATCGAGACTGGAAGCCAGACGTCGAAACCAAGGGGAGACAATAGCTGCTCTTGGTGATGATTTGCGACAAATGGCCAGGAGGCACTCGGCTTGAATCAACTGTACAAATCTATCGATACAGAAATGAAATGTCGTTCTATTGATAAAGAATGTCAGTCAATCTCAAGTGCAGTGGACGTGATTGAACGCTTCGAGGCTAACCTGGGAACTCCTAAAGGAAAAATGCAGCCTGTAAGAGCTGCTAATCCTGACCCAATCGGACAGAAACAGTTCAACTTCCCAAATAACAAATTCAATTCAGCCCCAATGGGAGGTCTAGTTCAGCGTCGAGAAAGGCTGGAAAATGGAAGGTCAAACACATTCAGGCGATTTGAGCAGAACAAGAAGACCCGTCAACACACTAGGCCGCAAGTTAACGGGAGTGGAAAGGCCTGATGAAAATTGCACATCTCTCAGTGGCATTCAAAGAAGTCAGATGAGCAACGAGTCTCAGTTTACGGAAATATATACCAACTCTGGCTATAGAGGTATATCTTGTGTTGGCAATTTGTCTAGAAAAATAGCCAAATGGGACAATGGCCTCTTCATCTCCTGTTGTTTAGAAGGTCTGGACAAGCCAATGGCTCTACCATCACTCTGCTATGCAGATGTGTTTTTGAAGAGATCGACGAGGAGCATAAACCTCCAGTCTGTCAATCTAACAATAGCATTCTTGGAGTTAATGGTGGAAAACTCCAGCTTCACGGCAAAACCATTCTTAGACTGCAGCTGGGAGATGCAATTTACAGCCAGGCCATGGTTATTTGTGACATTACCACAGAAGGAATTTTAGAACAAGATTTTCTCTTGGCCCATGTCATAGAAATTGATTACAAGTGGTTGAGACTGAGAACAGCGCATCAGAACATCTCTTGCTGGATTGGTGGGGAAGCAGAGATGAGCTGTCAAGTACAGGTGCACCAAATGACATCTATTCCGCCTTACTCAGTGGGTTGGGTGGCAATTGACATCCCAAAGAGTGAACACCTGGCTCCGGCAGGTGTGGTTGAACCATCAGTTGAGCTTTTCCAACGGAAAGGACTGCGGATAATCCAGGGCGTAGCTGATACTAGGCCTCCCCATCAACTAGTTAAGGCGGTGAATTACGATGACAATGAAGTCAACCTTTATCCTAGCACCAGGCTTGGAATATGTCGGTCATCTTATGACATGTAGATGTCATTGGAAAAGACCACTCTATGTAGAATGGCGAGGAATGAAGCGGCACCAACTGCCCTTCCAGAGCACTTGGAACTCTTATTGGTTCAAAGCTCTGCTCATCTGAATGAAACAGAAATACAGTCAATTGCTGAGTTGCTTTGTAGATACGAAGGTGTATTTTCCAGTTCTTCAGGAGATTTGGGCAGAACCACCAAGGTAGAGCATCAAATCCACACTGGTTCTGCTCGACCTATTCGACAGCCATGAAGACGATTGCCTCTCGGCAAACGCCAGATAGAGGAAGAGGAGTTGAAGAAAATGAATGAGGGAGGCATAATTGAACCTTCCAATAGTGCATGGGCCTCTCCTATTGTGCTATGCATAAAGACACGCTTCTGCGTCGATTACAGACGCTTAAATGATGTCACTGCCAATGACACCTATCCTCTGCCACGAGTTGACGAGTGCCTGGACTCTCTTTCCGGGGCAAAGTGGATCAACTCGATGGATTTGAACTCAGGGTTCTGACAAATTGGAATGGCGTTGGAGGACAAGGAGAAACCCGCATTCACCACCACCCATGGGTTATACCAATTTACTGTTATGCCGTTGGCGTGGTAAATGCACCATCTACCTTTGAAAGACTGATGGAGAATGTTCGGAGGGGTTTGCAGTGGGAGGAGTGTCTTTTGTTCATAGATGACATCATTGTCCCTGCAATTGACTTCAGGCAATGTATACAGAGACTAGAGCACGTTTTTGAACGTCTCTTGGAGGCTGGGTTGAAGTTGAAGCTCAGTAAGTGTACCTTCTTCTAGAAAAGTGTAAAATTTCTCGAGCATATTGTCTCTGAAGATGGAGTTCAGACTGATCCAGAGAAAATATCAGCAGTCATCAATTGGCCCCGTCCACAGACACGCAAACAAGTTAGGAGCTACCTCGGCCTCTGCTCTTATTATCGGCGTTTTACCCAAGTTTTTGCCAATATTGCCAGACCACTCCACAGACTGACGGAGGCAAAGTCAAACTTTGAGTGGACATCAGAGTGTGAAGAGTCCTTCTCAGGACTAAAGAAAGCTCTGACAACGCCACCTATCCTTGCATATCCAATGATTGGGTGTCCATTTATCTTGGATACAGATGCTAGTGATGTAGTTGTGGGAGCAGTCCTATCTTAAAGTCAGAATGACTCAGAACGTGTCATCGCTTATATGAGCAAAGCAATGACAAAACCAGAGCGATCATATTGTGTTGCCAGGAAGGAACTTCTGGCAGTGGTTGTAGCCTTGAGGAAGTTCCACCCTTACCTCTATGGTCAACATGTTCTCCTGCGTACTGATAATGCTGCGGTCAGTTGGATGAGGAGTCTGAAGACCCCATCAGGTGAAGTGGCTAGATGGCTGCAGGAGCTGGGAACATATGACCTAGAGGTGACACATCGAGCAGGTCGAAAACATAGCAATGCTAACGCCATGTCAAGGAATCCGTGCAAGTCATGTACAAGGCAAAATGACCTAAATGAAGCCTTTGACGAGGAGGAGCACTGCTGTGCAGACACAGTAACAGTTCCAAAACCTGCCAATGATTTTCCCATATCGTATCATGATGAGGGGAAAGCCATTGCAATGGCAGCTGTCCGTGTTTCTACCAGAAGTCAACAGCCTACTACTGGAGGCTTGAAACTGAATCAAGCCATCCTCAACAGTTGGTCGCCAGAGGAAGTCCATCAACAGCAGTTAGAGGACAAAGATATTGGTCCTATCATGATTCCCCTGCAGGAGGGCAAGAGCACGGCTGAGTGGTCTTCCATCTCTCACCTCTCCTCTGGGCTCAAGACCATATGGCGACACTGGGATAGGCTGGAGCTTCATGGAGGAATGGTCTATAGGCAGTGGACAGATGACAACAATCAGGTTGGTCGTCAGCTATTGGTCCCTGAAACTTGTAGAGCGACTGTCCTCAGGCATTACCATGACATTCCATCTGCTGGGCATCTAGGCGTAGATAAAACCCTGAGCAAGGTCAAGCATGCCTTCTATTGGCCCGCAATGGAAGCGGATATTGAGCGGTACTGTATCGAGTGTGATTTCTGTGCCGCTCGAAAACCAGCAAAGCATCAAGGCAAAGGTCCTCTTGGGTCGTATCTCGTTGGAGAGCCCATGGAGAAGGTGGTCCTAGATATCTTAGGAGCTCTACCAGTGACGAACAACGGCAACAGATACATCTTGGTCATAACAGACGACTTTACGAAGTGGACAGTTGCAGTACCAATTCCGAACCAAGAGAGCCAAACCATTACTAGTGCTCTGCTGAATGAGTTCATCTGCAGATTTGGCTCACCATTGCAAGTCCACTCTGACCAGGGAACTAACTTTGGATTCCAACTGTTTCGTGAAGTCTGTGATCTATTGCAAGTTGACAAAACTCGTACCAGTGCTTATAGACCTCAAGCCAATGATACCGTGGAACGATTTAACAAAACAGTAGCCGCTATGCTGACCATGTACTGTGAGAGAAGACAACAGACATGGGATGAATTTCTACCACAAGTCATGATGGCTTACCGTGCTTCCAAACACGCCACGATAGGGAAATCACCGAATATGATGATTTTCGGTAGGGAGAACGTTCTTCCGATGGAGGCATTCACAGGGTGACCCGAACTAGAAGAGGATAATGAACCTCATAATGTGTGCGAGTATATATTAGATCTTCATTGTTCTCTGGAGGAAGCGCACGAGGTAGCTCGAAACACACTGAAGAAACGGGCTGAATACCAGAAGAGACCTTATGACCTGAAGGCCAAGAAAAGACCACTGACGCCTGGCCAAGCTGTCTGGATGTACTGCCCTGTGCGGAAGCCTGGTGTATGTCACAAACTTACCTCTAGATGGAAGGGACCTTTCGTCATCGCGAACAAAAATGATGACATAAATTACTTGGTGAAGATGTCTCGAAGACAACAGCTCAAGGTCGTTCACATTCATCGTTTGATGGTGTACAAAGGGCGACACCCGCTCACTTGGTACACAGCAGCAAAGACAGCCTAGATGATGGAGGTTTCACTTTCAGTCTTGGTTAAATTGTTTTTGGTTTTAGGGAAGTTCAAACCAGAATAGTGGTTAGCACATCGCTGGGAGAATGTCTTCGGGGCTTTTTCAGTGACTCCTAGATAGGGGATATAGACTAAGTTTGTGGAATTGAGAGGAATTTGATGGATGAAGATGTTGATGCTATGTGTATCATATGAAGGCAATTGTAGTTGCCACAACTAGGGAGCTCCCAACTCACTG
Organism: Hanleya hanleyi; assembly: GCA_036873755.1. NCBI lineage: Eukaryota > Metazoa > Mollusca > Polyplacophora > Lepidopleurida > Hanleyidae > Hanleya > Hanleya hanleyi. The sequence goes on from JAVTVY010019058.1 coordinate 68,514, forward strand.
GCGTTTTATAGTCGGCAAGAGATTGATCACCCCAAGCTGGATGTGGATCCAACCGCCCCTACGACTGATGTAGCTCAGTCACTGTTTCAAGTAGAAGACTTGAGTATTCCTGTTCCACAAAAGCCTAGTGTTGATAGATTGAGCCCATGCAACATATAAAATGTGCTATAAGTGTGAATTCCCTAAACAAACAAACAAAAATAACATTAAACCTCGATAAAAGGCTGAGTAGTGTGATGACCGAGATGGCTGGCTGCCTAAATTAAATGAAAACGTATCTACCCCTGAAAACCATCCTTAATATGGACTTTCAGAATGTCGTCCAAGACAACCGATTGTTGGCGGTGCAGTGATACCTTCCCCAACAAGAAAGCTCTAAAAAGCCGTTCATATGTCCGTTCTGTTACGAGGAGAAGAACTTCCGACGTCAGGTGGACCTCAAACAGCACGTTGAAGGCATCCATACCACCATCGCAAGGGATCTACCCAAGAACATGTGGGGTGAGCCAAATGGTGTATGGTTGGCAACATGCCCTGACGACTACCGGCGCCTTGTGTCTACACCAAGCTGGACAGCCAACGCTTCATCCACCGCCAGACAACTGGTGAAGAGCTGGCTGAGCAAATGCCAGAAGCCAAGTAGGAGTCTCCAGCAGTGGGAAGACGGGTGGCACACCATGTTGCGGACTCGCACTTCATCTCCGCTGAAGAGTGTGATTTGTCGACCTTCACCAGCGAAGCAACCACGACTCTTGGAGCCATCATCTGTATATCATCCAGAAAAGCCACCTATAACAGAACCACTCAGAGTTGTAGATATACAGATGAAGCCAAACTACATCTGGGCTTGGTTGGTGGGGAGAAATATCGCAAATGTGTGGTATGGTGTCACTCTGTCTTCGTCAACGTATGCTGATGCTCGGGGCATGCAGTCCATCCGCCGGAAGATGCTGCTGATTCAGAAGGAGACGGACTTGTCCAGGCCCACGGGAGATGGCTATACAGTATCCAGCAGCTTTGCTCGTGTGGCCAAGGATGTGGCTGCTGCCTTGGGAGTAGAACCATCCCGGATCACTGAGCTCCGCAGAAGGATTAAGCCAGTGATGTCTTTAATAAGCTTTGGACTCGAGCCTAGTACCCTACAAGCAGTTGTCCCTGCTCCGATATGTCCACCAACATCAGACACAGCCATCTTCGTAGAACCATCACCAAGGGCCCTCACACCGGAATATCAACCGGAGGATGAGCCGCAGTTATTAGAGCCATCAACAACAGAGGAAAACCCTGACCATCAATGCCGGCTTGTGGAGGCAGCAACATCTCCAACGGCACATCCAGTCAGTTTACCGTCAGAAGGAAAATCCCCGAGCAGCACACCTCTTCCACTACAACAATTGACAACAGTCAACCCTCCATCCCCTCAACTTGTTCCTGCCACTCAACTACCATCGGATCTCTCTCAGCCATCTCATGCTCATGCATTAAAGCAGACTGTTCACAGTATGGACATCCTTGCCTGCGGCAGAGCCAGCACCACTAGATTTATCAACCGACGCATCTTCCACCACTCGACAGTCTAGGCCGCCTTCCAACAACCCAAACATCAGACAGAATCATCGCATCAGAGCGAGACAACTGTTGGAGTATGGGTGCCTGCCACTTCTACCACCTGCCAGACGGGAGTGGGATGCCCCATGCCAAATAATAATTGGAGTCAGAGGACAGGAGAGACAATGGCCACCAATCAATTGGAAGTGCCTTCGCCCAAAACAGAAGCTAGCTCACTGGGAGGCTGTGGCAATGATGTTGGAGTGGACAGACGCATCTGCTGTCACCATGGGTTTGCAGGATCTGATGGATAAATATAACATGCTCGTCCTTCCCGGGACTAAAGTTCCCAAAGAATCTGGTGCCGAGGTGGTCATGGGGTCGCCAACCAAGGCCAGACTGTACGTCTACCATACGTTGATGGAAATTGCTACAGACAGTGGTGACAATCCGGATTCGGTGGCGGAGATGGTAATCCAACAGCTAGAGGGCATGAGGGGAGCACGACAAACATCAACTGACCGACTATGTCATGGACTGGGACAAAGGGGTATACCATTGAGGCTCGATTCCAAGCCGAAGGTGGAGTGATTATGTCATTGTAATTTTTGAACAACAGGAGTTGTTGAGAACTTGGCAGGGGAGAGTGTAATACCCTTGGAGGGATATTTTATAAGTTGTCACACTCTGCCAGGTTGTCGCACTCAGAATGTTGTTGTTGTTGTATATACTTTTGACATGAATTGAAACTGTGGTTTTGGGGGCACTTAATGGCGTAAACCCACTACTGGGGCTTTGGGGGTGGATTTAAATTTATTAACATAATATATATGCTGTCTGTTGTAAATAAGATTAACTTACCTTGTGCAGTTGATAATATTTTCATCACGTTTGCCTGTTCCTGATCAAGGATGTGGCCATGTTGTTTGTATTTACGAAATGTGACCTTGGTGCATGACCGTGTACACCGCCAGCTCGTTTATGCTTCTTAAAGCTATTTATTGTAATTTAGAGATTTACTGAAGTTCTGTATATTGTTATAACGCTCGATATAACGCTCGATTTAGTCCATACGTGCCGATTGGCGGTTTTTATTGGGGGACTATTTCTTGATAAATCGGTACACCTTTCGTCTGCTATCTGATTCATGAAGAGAAGTCTACATCAAACTTTGCTGATTTTTCACGAAGTGTTATTGAATCAGGTAAATATTGCAACAGTTATGAAACTAATCTTTGATATCTTTAGAAAATTCTGGTGATATTTTCAACGATCGATGGCTAGAACATAACCATTATTTTTACCGTCAAAGTGGCCTACCCTCCCGACTCACCTTCACTCAGCTCAGCATATGTATCGCCATCTTGTTGTTCCAGCCGTGTCAGAGTGTCTTGCTGAGGGAGCGGTAATATTTATATAGTTCTTCCAGTAAAAGTATTTATATATCTAATAACTATAATAAAAACGCTACTCTTTGATGTCTGGAGCTCCCTCCAATATTATATACTTCAATTAGTAATCGCAATTATTGTCCTGGTAAATAGTTCTCCCGACTTCGGTCCAGCGGTAATTCTGTAATTTGATTGGTTGTTCTGCACCATGTGACCACCAGCATTGGTATGAATAGAGCGCTTCTGACGAAGATGGCAGATAGATGGCCACCACGGCCGGAGATACATCGTAACAACAATTTGCATTTGTCAACTAGATTCATCTCGACAAAGAAAGAAATATATTAATTTATTTCTATTTCATCACCAGGCAGCTATCTCATGTCATCACACTCGTCAGTGGCCATTTTCTGCATAATATCCATTACAAATACGATCCATTGGCAGGAATTCACACTTTAGCACAATTGGGCATTAATTAGTAGTATTGAGAGTGCATATCGCCTTTTTATCTGGCGGTTCAAAGTGTGTTCATTAGTAGTTGATATATTGAATCAGTATATCATCATTTCACCATATTTGGTGATATTGGAAGTACCACGGAATAAACAGAATATCATCAGACTTTGAATTCTTGTTTTATCATCTTTATTGAACGTGATATTGATATTCCTGTGTGAATACAATACAATGCCATCAGCCTGGTATTTCATTAATGAATGTCGAATTTGACTTGATACTACGACGACCGACCAGAGCTGGATATCATTCAGAATAATATAGAACGCGAATCCGTCTCACCTGCCCACCTGACAGCATCACACTTTCAGTAATACAATATCTAGTTACGCTGGACATTACAGTATGTACACTTATGTACAACTTTAAATCTCCAACCTGTCAGATAGCTTTATTTCTAGTATATTTAAAACACGAGGGGTTGAAGTCCACTGTCTTGAAATATTTGATTTGATTTGGAACCGTAACGTTCAGTACCCGGCATGGAGTGAGATCCAGTGGCAAGGTTCCCACAATTACTGAATTTGTCCTAATCCGGCCAGGTTTTCAGAAGTTATTGTCCGGAAACGAAATTTTAACTTGGCCCACAGATGACGTCACCTAAGGTGGATCACAATGAAAAACAATCCCAAGCGAGATTATGAGGCGAGAAACCCACATACCAAATCTGAAAAGAATCCGTTCAGCTTTTAAAAAGTTATTGTACGGAAAGAAAATTTTAACTTGGCCCCCAGATGGCGCCACCTATAGGCGGATCAGCGTGAAAAACAATCCCGAGCGAGATCTTGAGGCGAGATACCCACATACCAAATTTAAAAAGAATCCGTTCAGTTTTTCAAAAGTTATTTGTTCGAAAACGAAATTTTAACTTGGCCCCCACGTGGCGCCATCTATAGGTGAATCCGTGTGAAAAACAATCCCAAGCAGGATCTTGAGTCGAGGTACACACATACCAAATTTGAAATGAATCCGTTCAGTTTTTTTTTAAATTTATTGTCCGGGAACAAAATTTGAACTTGGCCCCCAGGTGGCGCCACCTATACGCGGAATGGCGTGAAAAACAATCCCAAGCGAGATTTTCGAGGCAGGAAACCCACATACCAAATCTGGAAAGAATCCGATCAGATTTTCAAAAGTGATTGTACGGAAACAAAATTATAACTTGGACACCAGGTGGCGCCACCTACAGACGGATCAGCATGAAAAACAATCCGAAGCGAAATCTTGAGGCGAGGTACATGCCTACCAAATCTGAAAAGAATCCGATCTGATTTTCAAACGTTATTGTACGGAAACAAAATTTTAACTTGACCCACAGGTGGCGCCACCTATAGGCGGAATGGTGTGACGTTTCTAAGTTTACGAGTCTCCGTATCTCTTTTGCTCTCTGTTGTACGCCGGTAAATATGTCAGTTAGGTTTGCTGTTTTAAGGACTTGCATCAGTCTGTCGTAGTTATCGACGGTTATATGACCCCGCCTCTCCATTGCATTAAGTATATCACTCGCACATTTAGATCTAGCTATATCAGCGGCTGTTACATAACCCCTAGCGGCATCCGTAAAACTTCTATAATAGTTCATCTCGGTAACGAGGCTTTCTCCAATGTAGACAAATAAAGAATTATGCTTAATTCTGCTCTCTCTTCGCTCGTACTCCATTTTGCTTCTAAGATTTTCATATAACAAAATTCTTGGAAGAAAATATCCTCCTAGAAAAAGATATTATGTTCCCTGAATTAATAACGCTTTTCTGCGAAAACTTCTCCTAGGTATTAGGTATAGATCATTCATCGATGTCTATAAGCTTTGATGTGCGTCTCGAAATACGAGACCGCCCTATCTTTGTCCACGTGACAGGGCGTTAAATATTAATTCTAAAGAAAAAATGTTTTCCCTTGAAAGTGTGTCAACCTAGTATAGCTGCGTAAACGGTTGGCTTGTATTCGAAATATGACAAATAAGCTTTCCAAGAAAATATAGTCCGTTCATTGATTAATCTTTATTATGACAACAAAAGCCGGAATTGTGTGTTAGAAAGTACTCACATGCCGTCATTCTAAACGATGTTGTCTGGGTCGACATTCAATACTGACATTACCATATATATATATATTTATACAGTTGACTAAGTGCTGGTTTCACACTTCTAATAAACGTAATGAACGGGCGGCAGATACAAACGATGCTTATATATCAACACAATATTTTTGAATGCAGATAGATGAACTTATGAACTGGTTCAAATATATAGTTGATAACTTCTGTGTCATGATGCATTGCCAGCATTGATGGAAATGGCAACATCTCGTGCCTTTGACATATTCTAGAACGATTGTGGTTACGGAAAGATAATTATTTCATACGACGCTCGCCAAACTTCCGAGAAACAAACATTCATCTACATTATATATGAATAGATCATGCTAACGGATGGCTAAGCTCCTAGTCAGCTGATATTTGCTACCCAAGTTCGTGGCTCAAATGACTAATGCATATCTAGTATAATGACCCGTTATAATGGTGTAATTGCTTCATATTTTACACCAGTATAAGTGTTGGAACACGCGATAAACAAAACCACATAATCTCAATTTTTATCAATCCTTATCGGGATGAGGATGACCTCCTAATATGGTTTGAAATACAGTCGGCAACAGTCGTCCACATATAATCTCCACATCATATCATCGTGAGAACATTATCGTATAAGTATATGTTGCGTAAGTTTGGCGGATCATACGGTAGTTGTCGCGAAGGGAGAACAGAGAATTACTATATCCGTATATCAGATTCCATGTTTTATTCTCCCGAGAAGAAACCGTCGTTACGATTACAGACTCTATAGATCGGTAACCCTGATGTTATCGTGGAGATTATTCTTTCCACTTATCATAACAGCGACAATTAATTCCAGAAGACAAACTATAGGTTACTTCATTAAGAAAATATCTTCTTAGATTCTTATATATATACTATCAATTTAGGGTATACAAATTTAGGAATATTAACCGGAAATTGCTTGGATATGAACTGGTTCGTGTGAGTGGGAAACGTGTTTATTATAATTCTCTATGGGCGACTGCTGACAACTGGATGACGGCTCTGACGTTTGTATGTTTCTATAATACAACCATACAATACAAATCTTTTTTATTGTCGGAGGAGTTACACAAATAACATTAGCATCTTGGTGAGCTAGTGAGTCCGACATAAAAACATAATAGATAAGTCATGATAAAACATAAAACAGCCATCTTTAAAACGTAACTATATTAAACATTATTAAATATTAAGAGGATTTGCAGATAACACATCTACATGTACTAGACAGCCCTTTCCATGATTTCAATAGGCTTTTGAAATGTGCAAATTTTGTATTTTGTCGGATTTCTGGTGTTAAGCTATTCCATACTTTGGATGCAAGATACACAAAAGAATGTAACCCATGTCTTGTGGGACTCACATTCGGTACATGTAAAGTCCCAGGTCCTGATCTCAAACTATTTGCCGTTTGCCTAACATTTAAAAGGTCCGATAAGTAATCCGGTGCCTGGTCGTTTAGGATTCTATGTGCCTGGATTGCTATATTTCTTAATCTATTAAGTTCAAGGGTGGATCGATCAGCCTTGCATAGTAGCTGCTCATAGGAGGGGCTATTATCATGGTATACAAAACGCAATACTCTTTCCTGTACTTTTTCCATTTTTTTCTCACTGGATTTTTTTGCAATGATGCCATATAACTGGACAATAATTAAAATAGCTAAGAATAAAGCTGTTAAAATAGCTAATCTTGACTTCAAGTTTATAAAATGCTGCAGACGCTTTAGTACATTCTGTTGTCTTTGCTTTCTTACAAATTTCATTAATGTGGTATTCATAATTAGATTTCTATCTAAATTTATATAAGAGTTTAACTACGTCTTTACTTTCGATACTTAAATTCTCAATATCAAAACTTAAGCCATCTGATTTACCTAGAACAGTAGCCTGAAATTTGTCAGGATTTGCTAACATCATATTTGCTGTTAACCATTGAATCATATTTTGGTCTCTATTTCTAGAATATGCTTAACTCTCAGAGAGTCCCTACTGGCAGCAGTCAGAGTGTTATCATCAGCATAATTTGTTAAGGTAGCTTCTTTAATAATATAATAAATGTCGCTAATGAAAATATTGAAGAATATCGGCCCCAATTTGGACCCCTGGGGTACCCCCTTTAATATACTTTTCCATGAGCTCATATTTTGACTTATTTTAACCCTCTGTCTTCTGCCAGATAGATAAGATTTCATTGAATCAGCTGATGGCTCGTTCATACCATATTCCCTCATTTTTTTCTATTAGCAGGTCATGGGGTATACAATCAAAAGCTTTGCTAAGGTCCATAAGGACCGCCCCAACAGTTTCACCATTTCAAAGTGATTTTTTCCACAAAAGGGCATCCTGGCAACTATATCCAGATCTAAATGCAGATACAATTGATGATAAAACTAAGTAAACCTAGAATTATGCAAATATGCTCAGAATCGTCATGATAGAATCAACCACGATTGTTTCATGCATTATTTTCCGTTCTGTAGTTAAGGTGATAAAGATTGAGCAAACCCCAACCACAAACTCAGCCTTTCCCCACCCCGTGGTTATATAGGATTGAATTTGTGTCAGAACGGATTATCAGTATTTAATTACAAATGACGGACATAGGTGTGAATACAACGTAATATTCATTAGTTCCTAATACACAAAAGGGACTGTTTACAAGATATTTCTTACCTTGCTCTAGAATCAGTTGTACCCTAATCTTTTCAGC